>ML287525.1:0-52657 GCA_005239495.1 Nicotiana undulata | reverse complement strand
CTTGGGGACTTCAATGGAGGTTGGAGAAGAAGGGAAGAGTGAAAACTTGGGAAAATCCCGTAATGCCTACTGTTTTGGACTTAAAGAATAACTGGGCAAAATTGTTCATTGCGATCGCAGGAAAATGATTGCGATCGCGGAGAGTACTGGGGATTGACCTATGCGATCGCGAAGCAATGTGTGCGATCGCAGAGGTTGACGACACAGGGGATCGCGATCGCGACCCCACGTCCGCGTTCGCGGTGAGCATTTCAGAACCCAGCCCCCCGACCCAGGTCTACACTATGCGATCGTGTGAGGCCTTCCGCGATCGCGTAGAGCACTAGCCCCAAGCTCTGCGATCGCGTGACTGAGTCCGCGATCGCAGAGAGGAGATCGCTGGACACCAGAAAACAGGAGAAAACAAGATGCATTTCACACCCCGTTAACTACCCGAACTCACCCGAGCCCTCGGGTCTCAAAACCAAAACTACACACAGCTCCCAAAACATCCTATGGACTTATTCAAGCTTTCAAATCAGCAAAATATCATCAAAAACAAGGAATTAAACCTTAAAACTCATAGAATTTTTTCAAAACTTCATAAAGCTTAACTTGTCCGATTTCAATCCGAATCACGTCATTTCAAGTCCGTTTTACACCAAATTTCACAAATAAGTCACATAACATATAATAAAGCTGTTCCGGGCTTCGAAACCATAATACGGGTCCGGTAACACGATTTTCACATAATAATTCATTTTCAAAATCCTTTATTATTTTCAGAAAACAATTTTCTTTAAAAATTTATTTCTCGGGCTTGGGACCTCGGAATTCGCTTCCGGGCATACGCCCAAGTCCCATATTTTCCTACGGACCCTCCGGGACCGTCAAATCACGGGTCCGGGTCTGTTTACCAAAAATGTTGACCAAAGTCAACTTTATTCATTCAATTATCATAAAATTCCATTTTCATCAAGTTTTAACATAAAAGCTTCCCGGCAACACGTCCGGGCTGCGCACGCATATCGAGGTAAGATTAACCGAGGCTTTTGGGGCCTCGAAACACAGATTTAGCTAGAATTACTTAGGATGACCTTTTGGGTCATCACAGGTCAGGGGCAGTATGTTGTGGTTTATGGACTCTATGATGCAAGCTGATTTATTTTCAGCAAACCCAGCCACATCTCAGGCAGGGAGTGGGGGAGCATAGACTCCTACCGCTCAGGCTCCAAGGCATGTAGCTGCTGTATATCAGACCCGGGGTGCACTACCTTGGTGGAGCTCAGCTAGTTGCAGCGGCTATACCAGAGCCTAGACTAGCCGCGACCGGCGACCCGCTAGGCTACATCATCCTGCTTTTGGTGGTGAGCAACATGAGGACCCCCAGAACTTTATAGATCGTTGTAGGGACAGACTTCACCACATGACGATATTGGAGTCCCATGGGATGGATTTTACCACCTTTCAGCTAGAGGGTTGTGCCCGTAAATAGTGACAGTCCTATCTTCTCAGCAGACCAGCAGGTCTTCGCGAAATGTAGAGAAAGGGGTAAGGAAAGAACTGAAGTTTCTAGAAAGAAGTTGAGCCAAACATTTTAATCAACTCAATTAAAAAATGTAATATGTGTCCCTACTTATATAACATGTTCTAATAACTAGTCTAGATGTCATTTAGCAACTGACAGCTCACTAACTATTCCACTAATTAATCAACTCAATTAGAAAATGCAATATGTGTCCCTACTTATATAACATGTACTTATAACTAGTCTAACCAACTAACTAATCGATAACTGTCATTTAGCAACTGACAGCTCACTAATTATTCCACTTACTACCTTCATTAACTACCTTACAAAGAATGAAAGAATAATTATAATTAACACAATTAGCTAATATAACGTTGTGTATATGTACATGGCTCAATAGCAAAAGATAATGTAGTAACAGGATAATGTGAAAAAACAAACGCCTATATTTTCAACTTTCGTGCGCATTAAGAAAAGAAAGTTAGAAACTTTTTTCCTCCACAAATGGAACTTGAATGTTAGCTTACTTCATATCTGTAGGGGATGCATAGAGGGACAAAAACTTTTCCTTTTTAAGACTCTTTTAAGTTTTAGGTTATTAGCCAAAATTATGATAGAAAAATTTATCTAAATAGTCGCTCGTTCGACTGCTTAAACAAAAAGTACTCGAAAAATATATATAATATATGAAAACATTACAATAGATGCGACCGACTATTCGTATAAAGACTCAAAGATGATATATAGTTTTAATTAAGTAAGTAGTCATCAAACAATATTTTGGACAATCCCTAAAAGCAGCGTCATATGCCTAACTTCTTAGCAAAAAGTGGAATTTTTTAAGGTTATCTTTTACATATTTTGATAATGTAAAAGCCTTTTCACACTGTTGATATATAGAAGTTCAACTCAACAAGCTAAAAAAATGGGAAATTACTGTGCGCAAAATAGTGGAAGTTCTTGCAAAAAGTTAATCGTATCTCTAAAAGCCATGGGATTAGCTTTTCTCAATATAATATATATTTTTAAATTATGTAGGAATGTCTTATCAGTACCTAAATTGCTTCTGTAATCGATCTAAGAATTATTAATACTCGTCTACTAAGATTCCAATTATAGAACATAGCTAGCGAATCATATTGTAAGCAGGCAATGTGTGACGTCACTCCATTAAGTTTAGAGTTTTAAGTATTTACATACACTGACAATACAAATGATTTTTATATACTAACCGCGTAGTTTTGCTTGTTGAGGCTACATCATGCATGTCATATTTACAGGTAATTAATTTCACTTATTATGGGGATAATTATTTACTGCTTTTTAAATGATTTGATAGCGTAAAAATATTTTTTATAGTAACCCCATATAAAGGGCAAACTCGTTTATGATATTGTAAATTGTTTCTTGAGAAATCGTGAAAGCAAAGATTATTTTTATATAAGAGCTATGTCATACAACTTTTTAGGGTAATCGTTAATGGATTTTATCAATTGTATTTAGCTAAAGAAAGGATCTAGTTTATCTTAATTAAAATCTTTCACTTTGAAAGTATATAACTAATCACTTATTTTTAAAACATGTATATACGAAGAAAGTGCCTAAAGTTCAATACATTAGGTTAGTTTTTTTCGTTTTATAGGTTATTATTGTTAGTTAAATGTCTATATTTAAAATAATTACCCGATTAATCCGAGCTTATACATCTACTTAAGAAATTTCTCCAAATGTCGGTTTAGTATTATACTATCAGTGTATATAACTTAAATTCATTTTATTATTAGTAGTCCACGGGAGATTTGTTGGAGTTACCAGAATTTTGGGCCCAACCTGAAGATTGGGCCAACACTAAGCAAATTGGAGTAATTGGGTCTAGCCCGTTATTTATTTATATTAGCAGATTTTCAATCCTTTTGTTACAAATGTAAATGCGGCCCAAATATAAATAGGGGCTAAGTGACATTCTAGACACTTCTTTGATTCATTTGCTAATAGAGATCAGAAAATATCTCATTCTCTTAGACAACTTCCCTTTTTCTCTTCATGAACCCTAATTGCAAATCTGAAATTTTTTAATTTCTAGTCTTAACATGGTATCAGAGTTGGTAATTGGTAGTCCCCACTAATCTTCGTTGACTGGTGTTACCCTCGTTCAGTTTTATCAAATTTATCATCGATGTTTCGATTTTTGCCAAAATTCAAAATCCGAAGTTTTCATTGGGTTTTCTATTCAGTTTTCGAACTGTGGGAGATTTTCTCGACTATATAACTCTGTTTTGGTCGGAGTTTGCAGGCGATTATCGACGTTTCAATGTTTTTCGTTGGAGCTAGTTTTTTTTTCAATCCCGATTTTGAGCACTCATCTGATTGCGGTTGTTGCGGTTTGTCAAGGTATGTTTTCTTCAGGTTGCGAAGAAGTGTAGTATACTCATTTCTATTTATTTTTTTGCATGAGTTAGGTTATATTTGGTCATATTCTTTACTGTGAAAGTTTTGGTTGTACTCTGTTACTATGGCTAATTCTACTCCGAACTCGAGTTCTTCTTCTCCTACACACACTCCCGAACCTTCTAGGCTATTATTTCTTCTTCCTTCCGATGTACCGTGGGTGCCTTTGGTTTTTGTTCCTTTCTCGGGGACTAGTTTTGGGGGATGGAGAAGAAGTATTATCGTATCTTTGTCTGCTAGGAATAAAATAGGTTTTATCAATGGGCCTTGCACCAAGCCTGTTGTGGATTCTCCTCAGTACATGCAGTGGGATAGATGCAATAACATGGTCATATCGTGGTTAATCAATTAACCCTCTCCGAATATAGCTAAAAGTGTACAATACTCTGAAACTGCTGAAAGCATCTGGAAATAATTGAATAATAGGTATGAGACTGTTAATGGAAACAAGGTCATTGAAATAAAGAGAGAGCTTGCACCTACTTATCAAGGGTCTCTCGATATAGCTTCATATATCAACAAACTTAAGAAACTATGGGACGGATTGGGGGTTATGTGTACCAGCCATCCAAATTCTTGTATTTGTGCTGCTAAAGAGGGTCTACAAAAGGAAAAAAAAGAGGACAAGGTTCACCAATTCATTATGGATCTAAATGAGGTTTATGTGGAGGTTAGGAGAAGCATCTTGATGATGCAGCCACTGCGATCCCTTGATATTGTTTACAACGTATTGTTGCAATATGAAAAACAGAGACAATTGTTCCTAACACCTCGTTTAACTCAGAGTCAGCCTCTTTTGATGCAAACTCTAACAAATTCCTTTTTTAATTCCCACCTGCAAAACAATATACACAAAGGGTGAACTTTGATCAAAACAACCAAAAATCCAATTTTGATCAGCCTAACGCTACTTTGTCTTGCAAGTATTGCAAGAAACCTGGTCTTAAAATTGAAAAATACTACAAATTACATGGTGTCCCACCAAATTTCAAATTCACAAAGGGTAAGTTTGGTAGTGCTGCAAGTGTTAAGGGGTATACTTCTGAATCTACTGCACTATACTCTTCAGCTGATCAAAACTCTTTGGTTTATGATCTCACCAAAGAGCAGTACTCCCAGTTGATGCAGTTGCTCAATCAGTCTACATTGGGTGATTCAGGGCCTCAACCTGTTCTAATGGGATATGCCAACTTTGCTGGTAGTACTTCTTCTTTTCCTGTGTGTTTAAATGGTAGTTCTACTATGCGCTTGTTAAGGGTTTGGATAGTGAATTCAGGGGCAACTGACCACATGACTTCAAATAGGGAACTGCTTTTGTCATTACACCCCTTCGTGTTCCTTACTTAGTTTCTCTAGCTAATGGTTACAGAGTTAAGGTAACCTGTACAAATTCTCTCGCTTTGTTACCATCTTTCACTTTACACTATATTCCATCTTTCCCATTACAATCTAATTTATGTGAGTAAGCTTATTACTCAATTCAATTATTATGTGCTATAAACTTCTCTTTCATGTATAATTCTACACGCCCATCTTATGAAGAATCTTCTAGAACTTGGTAGAATGGACCAAGGATTATATAAGTTTCACCTCAACTATTCTGTTCTTTTTACATAATCTAACTCTGCAATTTCTGATAACTCAGTTTCTGCTTTCAATAATGTAGCGCAAATGCTGAATTTCTTTGCATACAAATGTTCAAAATATGATCTCAATCCTGCCTCTACTTTACCTTGTTGTACTGTTCAAAATGTGGATTCTAGTTATATTTCTATTTTTTCTTCTGGTATTGTTCCAAAAAATGTGAATAAAAATGATGCTTTTTAGCATCATAGATTGGGGCATGTTCCTTTTGTTCAAATGAAGCATATACCTTATATCTCTAATGATTTGTCTGCTTAGCAGTCTTTTGTTCAAATGAAGCATGTTCCTAGGTTGCCCTTCTCAGATAGTTCTTCCGTTCCACTTCATTATTCCAGCTTATTCCTGTTGACACTTAGGACCATACCACACCCAAACCTATTGTGGAGCAAAGTATATATTAACAATAGTTGATGACTATAGCATAACAACATGGACGCATGTTAGGTGGGGATTTTGATTGCTTATTAGCACTTTTTAGCTTTTGTTTTAATCTCAAAGTAATGATTTATGTTCTCAAAACTAATGAAATTGTGCAAATTGCAGGAATGCTAGAAGTTTGGTCTCCGGAGATGAAGTCTGACTCCAAAAATGAGTGTTTCGAAGCACAAGGCAATAAAGGGCACAGAAGCACAAATATGGGGTTCGCAGAAGAAATTGCAGACCACAGAATTCCATCTGCGGCCTCAAACCAGGAAGAAAACTCTAACAGAACTTTCAGCGATGTGAGGACCACACATGAATTGTGCGGCCGCAGAACTGGGCTTAAGAGTCAAATACATAGAGTATGGAAAAGACCAGGTCCAGGAGCCTTTGTGAAGTGCGAACCACACAACAAATGTGCGGCCACAGAAGATTGGCTCGGGGCCATAATCCAGAAATGTGCGGCCGCAGAACTCAACTTCCTGCCAACTGAAGAAAATAATGGACCGCACATGGAATTTTGCGGTCGCAGAACCTCCCGAGGGGCTTTTTTGTCTATGATTTTTGGCCCTGGACAAATAGACGAGTTTCGCAAAATTAGGTCAAGTTTGAACATACAAAGTTGTTGTAGTCGTTTCTATTTGTTGTATTAGGAAGTTTTAGCTCAATTGAGTACTTTAACATTAGATTTCATCATTTTAATCTTTCATTATGAGTTTAATTAACTTTTCATCTTTATGTTCTTCAAATCCCATTATGTGTAGCTAGATTTTTACAAGGGTTGTGACCCAACCCTAATGTGTAAACCTTATGAGGGATTAATTTTATGCTTGTTTATGATTGGGTGTTGATTATTTAGCGTAGTTTATGCTTCAATGTTAGAATTTATGGTGGAAAACATTGATTCATGCCTAGTTGACTTAGTCTCTACTTGAGAAAGAGGGACCTAGTCTAGGATAACATAGCTAACAAGGAATTGGGTTAATTGAGAGATTGATTAACCTAATTAAAAGGTTCAAACTAGAGATAGTAAGAATCCGACTTGAGCTCTTATCAACTGTTTTGGTTGACACCCATTTGGATTTGAGAAATCTAAATTGGGAAAAACCACTCTCTAACTGAGAGTTATTGAGTGGGTAATGTAGAGTTGAGAGCTATAATACACTCCAATCAACAAAACAAGTATAAACATCTTCATTCCATTAGGCAAACACCTAGGTTATGGTCAATGCCCTAGGCCTTTAATCCAATTGAAAAAACCTCAAAAACATTTATCTATAATCTATTTTCTTTAGCTTACATTCATTAGAGTAAAAGCTGAAGTAGAAAACAAAACCTTGTTGCGGAAGTGCTATCTTATATAACCCATTTGGTTGATTCAAATATAAACTCCTAACACCCCTCATAACTCCCGGTGGATTCGACCCCAGCTCATAGTTGGGTAATTATTATTGCATATGAGTCTATCATATCTCCTATAGAGGTGTGTTGTGGACGTCATCAACGCATCTTTTACACTCCAAGAGCTATGATTTTACCCCCTTTAAGGCATTCATAGCCATGGTCAAGACATGGTTTCACATTTCTGTCCAAAAGGTTAGGAGTGATAATGCCTTGGAGCGTGGCTTCTCCAAATTAGTCATTCAATTCTTTTCTGATAATGGAATTATACATCAAACAACTTGCCCACGCACACCACAATAGAATGGTGTGGTAGAAAGGAAACATAAACATCAATTAGAAACCTCTAGAGCTTTGTTGCTTCAATCAAATCTTCCTACCAAGTTTTAGGAGATTGAGTTTTAACAACAACCTATCTTATTAATAGTGTTCCCTCTATAGTTTTATCCAACAAGACTCCATTTGAATTACTTTATGAGGCTTCTCCTTCTTAATCTCATTTAAAACCTTTTGGTTGCCTCTGCTATGCCAGTGTTCCAAGTATAATAGAGATAAGTTCCAACCTCTAGTATCTCCTTGTATGTTCATTGGCTATCCTTTTGCTAAAATTGCTTTAAAAGGGTACAAATTATACAATCTAACCACTAAGTCTGTTATCTTCTCTAGAGATGTCACCTTTCATGAGTGTGTTTTTCCTTATGCCTTGTCATCTTATGCTTCTTCTTATCTTCCTCCTTCAGTGCCTACTTTATATGATTCTTCTCCTAGTACTGGTGCTACTCCTTTTACCCCTCTATATACTCCTCTCCCTACTGCGGAATTACCTAACACCTCTGAGTCTCCTATCTCTGTTCACACCATTGCTGATCCTACTCTTATTCCTATTGAATCAACAGCTCCTTCTGTTCCTAAAGTCAGAAAGAGCTCCAGAACTCATCAGCCCCCACCTCATTTAAAAGATTATGTGGTCCAGCTCCCTTCATCTGCTTCCTATTCCTCTTCTTCACTCATTTATGCTACAACAGATGTTGCAATAGAGCCTCAGCTTACACTCAGGCTGCAACTATTCCTGCTTGGCAGGAGGCCACGAGGAAAGAATTTGTTGCCCTAGAAACAAACCAGACCTAGAATATTATTGAACTACCCGCTAGGAAGCAACCTATGGGGTGTAAGTGGGTGTATAAAACTAAATACAAAGCTGATGGAAGGGTGTAGAGATACAAAGCTAGATTGGTTGTTAGAGGAGATACTCATGTGGAAGGGATTTATTTTAGTGAAACTCTTTCTCCAGTTGTTAAAATATGCACTATTAGATGTTTGGTTGTTGTTGCTGTTAAAAAATAGTGGCCCTTGTTTCAGTTGAATATTAATAATGCATTTCTTTATGGGGATCCAGATGAAGAAGTTTATATGAAACTTCCTCAAGGTCTTTCTGTTGCCTCTACTTCTTCTACTACTTTGGTAAGCAAATAGTAAAAATCTCTTTATGTATTAAGACATGCTTCTAGGTAGTGGTACGCCAAGTTGTCTCATACACTTACTCTATAGGTTATAATCACTCATTGAATGAATATTCCTTGTTCGTTAAAAAAACTAATTGTTTTACTACCTTTATAACTGTTTATATGGATGACGTAATTGTGACTGGGGTCACACCCCTAGGCCTTTAATCCAACTGGAAAAACCTCAAATACATTTATCTGAAATTTATTTTCTTTAGCTTACATTCATTAGAGTAACCGTAGAAATAGAAAACAAAACCTTGTTGTTGAAGAGCAATCTTAAATAACCCATTTTCTTGCTTCAAATATATACTCCTGAGACCCCTCATGACTCCCAGTGGATTCGACCCCAACTCATAGTTGGGTAATTATTATTTCATACGACTGTATCATATCTCCTATAGAGGTGTGTTGTGGACGTCATCAATTTTTGGCGTCGTTGTCGGGGAGTTAAAACAGTGTTAGATATATATATTTGGGTGTGTTTTTGGAATATCTTCTTTTCCTTCGTGTTACTAACGTTTTTGAGAAATCGTAGGTACAACCATGGAAAACAATGAGCTCGAAAATTCACCTTTGGAGGATGTGGACGTCGAGGATGAGCAAGTTGATGAGGTTCCTCTTAAACCTCAAGCCAATAGAAAAGGCTGAGTGCCTCATGAGAATGTCCCCGCTCCACCCCCACATCCACCACGAGCTGTTCCACACTGGATATTACCCAATGAAGGATATGCAAGTGCAATAGTCCCTCCCGTATTAGGGCGGGCAACTTTCAAATCACCAATGTGATGCTCACTTTGCTTGAGCAACGTGATTTCTTCACCGGTGCTCCAACTCAAAAATGGGTACAAACATTTGAAGGGGTTTGTGGACACTTGTTGAGGGAGCAAACAAACAAATGTCTTCGAGATTTCATTGAGGCTAAGGCTTTTTCCCTTTTCTCAACGGGGAAAGATTTAGATTGGTTAGAACAATTGCCGAACCATTCCATTCACACTTGGGATGTGTTGGCGGAAAAGTTTATTTGTAAGTTCTTTTCTCCGGGGCACATGGCTGCACTTCAAGATGAGATTTTGGCATTCAAGCAAGATCCAAATGAACCACTACACGAGATATGGGAATGTTGTAGAACAATGGTTAAGGAATGTCCCAACAACGACATGACGGAGAATATGATTCAACAAACTTTCTATCATGGGATTAACACAACCAACCAATGTGTAGTGAATCAACTTGCTAGTGGAAATTTCATGACTATGCATTATGAGGAGGCATGTGAGATTTTGGATGAGATGGTGAAAACGTCATCGGCTTGGCAATCCCGGGATAATGTTCCACAAGGTGACCCAAACATGATTCACCTTCACAAAGAATTGCAAGACCATGGGCAAGCCATTGCCGAGTTGACAACCATCATGACACAACTAGAAAAGGCCCAACTAAATCAAGTGCAAAATCCCAAGCAAGTCAATGCCATAGAGGGAGTGAACATGATGGTGACAAGAGGAGAACTAAAGGTCCACAAGTGCAATATCGAGTGGAGAATTATGTGCAAGAAGATAGTAGTTTTGATAAAGATGATTCTTATAATGAACAAGAAGAGAAGGTGCAATGAGCGAACAACTTTCAAGTGCAAGGAAAAATCTTCCAAGGCCCTAACCAAAAACAATGGCGACCTCAAAACAATTAAGGCAATTGGAATTCTAACAACCAAGGAAATTGGAGTGGTGGAAACAATTAAGGGAATTGGCATAACAACTACAATCAAGGAAATTGGAGTGGAAATAATCAAGGAAATTGGGAGGGGTAACAATCAAGGCAACCGAGGGTCGGGATTTCAAAGGCTCCCAATGTATCAACAACAAAACACCCCGCCTCCTTATCCTTCCCATGGTTCAAGTTCTTCGAACAACAAGATGAGGCGTATTGAAAACATGTTCAAGCAAATGATAGAAAAGAATGTTGATTCGGATGCCCAACTTTACTCACACAACACATCAATACGCAACTTAGAAGTTCAAATGGGGAAAATCTCTCAAGCTCTAAATTTTCGTCCTTAAGGGGGCACTACCAAGTGACACGGTAGTAAACCCAATGGGTGGAAACAACACGGGGCATGCCATGGCCGTTACTACAAGAAGTGGAAGAGGTGGGAATGCACCCACCTCAAGTCAAAGGCAACTTGTGGATGATGAGAAAGTGGTGCAAGAAGAAGAGACCCCGAGCAATGAGGTGCAACCTAATGATGAAGTCCGGATTGATATTGATGATAGTATGGAAGAGACTCAAGAGAGGTAAACCCGTCTAGGGATCATATTATTGACATACCGGAGCCGCTTGTGCAAAAGTCTAAGGCACCATTGCCTAAGCCTCCACCTCCATTCCCTCAAAGACTTGCCAAGAAAAATGGTGAAAACTAATTCAAGAAGTTTATGCAAACGATAAAGAGTCTCTCGATGAATGTGCCATTAGTTGAAGATTTGGAGCAAATGCTCGGCTATGCAAAGTTCATGAAGGATCTCTTGTGGTCAATGAATTTTGAAACGATCAAAGTCACTCATAAAGTGAGAGAAATTGTGCATTCAATGGCTCATAAGTTGGAGGATCCCGGTGCTTTCAGGATCCATGTACAATTGGAAGTGTCGAGTTTGCTAAAGCTCTTTTTGATCTTGGGACGAGTATCAATTTGATGGCCTATTCGATTTTCAAGACTTTGGAGATTGGGCAACCAAGACCCACCTCTATGAGATTGCAAACGGGTGATCGTACTTTGAAGAGACCCTTGGGAGTGATTAAAGATATCTTGGTTCGTGTTGATAAATTCATTCTTCCGGCGGATTTTGTCATTCTGTATTGTGAAGTCGATTATGAGGTTCCAATTATTCGTGGAAGACCTTTCCTTGTTACTGGGAAGACTCTTTGTGATGTTGAAGCCGAAGAACTTACATCACGGGTTGGTGATGAAAAAGTGGTTTTCCATGTGTGTAAGTCCTTGCGGTAACCAAATAGCAATGAGGTGTGCTCTTTTGTGGACTTGGTGACCGCTGTTATTATTGATGACACAAGTGCTACAATAGATGTTGGTGATATGTTGGAGGTCGTCTTGCTCAACTTTGAGGATGACGAGATGGATGGCTTCATGGAATATGTGAACTCTTTGCAAGGAATGGAGTTGACAACTATGCACCTCGAAATTTGTCTTTGGATCATGAAAATAGGAGAACTCCTCCTACAAAGCCTCCTATTGAAGAGCCTCCTACCTTGGAGTTGAATCCATTGACTTCACGTATTCAATATGAATTTCTTAGTCCTTGTTCTGCTTTACCGGTTATTCTTTCCTCTTGTTTGACTAACGTGCAGGTAGATTCCACATTGGCGGTGCAACAAAAGAGGAAGAAGGCTATTGGGTTGACATTGGCAGATATTCGGGGGATAAGCCTCTCCTTTTGCATGCATAAGATCAAGTTGGAGTATGGCGTCAAACCATCTAATGAACATTCAAGGAGACTCAATAAGGCAATGCAAGAAGTTGTCGAGAAGGAGATTATCAAGTGGTTAGATGCCGGAGTTGTCTACCCCATCTCTGGTAGTTTGTGGACTTCTCTGGTTCAATGTGTCCCAAAGAAGGAGGAAATGACGGTGGTCACCAATGACAAGAATGAGTTGATTCCTGCAAGAATGGTGACCTGATGGAGGGCGTGTATGGACTATTACAAACTCAACAAAGTCACAAGGAAGGATCCCTTTCCATGTCCTTTCTTAGATCAAATTCTTGATAGATTGGCCGACATGCTTTCTATTGCTTTTTTGATGGATATTAGGGCTACAACCAAATTTTTATTGCCCGGGAAGATCAAGAAAAAACAAAATTTACATGTCTCTATGGTACTTTCTCTTTCAAGCGGATGCCATTCGATTTGTGCAATTTACCGGCGACTTTTCAAAGATGTATGATGGCTATCTTCACAGACATGGTGGAGGACTACCTTGAAGTTTTCATGGATGAAATCTCGGTAGTTGGAGAGTTTTTTGATGATTGTCTTGCAAATTTGAATAAAAAAATGTTGGCTAGATGTGAAGAAATAAATTTTGTACTTAATTAGGAGAAATTACATTTCATGGTCGAGGAAGGCATTGTCCTTGGCCACAAAATCTCAAAGAATGGAATTGAAGTTGACAAGGAAAATATTGAGGCGATTTCTAAACTTCCATCTCCAACTTCGGTGAAGGGTGTGCAGAGTTTCTTAGGCCGCGCGGGGTTTTACCAGCATTTCATCAAAGATTTCTCTAAGGTGGTGAACACATTGTGCAAGCTTCTTGAGAGGGATGCTAAGTTCAACTTCAATGATGATTGTATGAGAGATTTTGAAGTTCAAGTTGACAACTACTTCTATCATCACCCCTCCAAATTGGAATATCCCTTTTGAACTCATGTGTGATGCAAGTGACGTAACGGTTGGGGTTGTTTTGGGGAAACACATCAACAAAAGTTTTCATTCGGTCTACTATTCTAGTAAAATCATGAAAAGTGCCAAGTAAACTATACCGTTACATAGAAAGATCTCCTTGACACTGTATTTGCAATTGAAAAGTTCCGCATGTACTTGATGGGTGCAAAAGTCATTGTCCACACGGATCATGCGGCGCTTCGTTATGGGTGCTTTTGTTTCAAGAGTTTGATATTGACATCCAAGATAGAAAAGGGAGTGAAAACCAAGTGGCGGACCACTTGTCTCTTTTGGAGGAGGGAAGGCCGCATGATGGCCTCGAAACTAGTGACTTCTTCCCCGTGAGAAACTCTAGGATCCTTCAATGAAAAAGGTGCCATGGTTCGCGGATCTAGAAAATTTTCTTATGTGCGAAATCATTCTGAATGAGTTCTCTTCAAACCAAAGGAAGAATCTCAAACAGGATTGTCAAGATTATTATTTGGATGAACCATACCTTTTTTGGATTTGTACTGATGGGGTGATTAGATGATGTGCACCAGAAGAAGAGCAAGGTAAAATTCTTGGGGCTTGTCATTTTTCTCCATATGGTGGTCATCATGTGGAGCAAGAACGACGGCCAAAGTGCTTAGCTGCGGGTTCTATTGGCCCACCCACCCTTTACATGGATGCATGTGAGCTAGTTAAAAGCTGTGATGAATGTAAACGGACCGGTGGAATCTCAAAGAATGAAATACCTCTCACAACCATCTTGGAGATTGATATTTTTGATGTGTGGGGTTTTGACTTCATGGGCCCTTTTGTGAGTTCTTGTGGAAATACCTATATTTTGGTCGTGGTTGATTATGGTCCAAATGGGTTGAGGCCGTTGCTTTACCCAACAATGAGGCGAGAAGTGTGGTGTCTTTCTTGAAGAAGAATATTTTCACACGGTTTGGTACTCCATGTGCTATTATAAGCGATGGGGTCGCATTTTTGCAACAAGGCTTTCGAAACCTTGCCTAAAAAGTATGGTGTTACTCACAAAGTCATGAATCCTTGTCACCCATAAGCTAGTGGGCAAGTGGAAGTTTCCAACTAGGAGATAAAGAGTATCTTGTCCAAAACGGTGAATGAAGCGTATCTTGTCCAAAACGGTGAATGCTAATCAGAAAGATTGGTCCAAGAAGCTTGATGATGCATTATGGGCTTATCGGATGGCTTACAAAACACCTATCAAAATGTGAGCATACCGGTTGGTGTTCAGAAAAGCTTGTCATCTTTCAGTGAAACTAGAGCACAAGGCCATGTGGGCTTTAAAGAAGTTGAGTCTTGATTGGGATGTAGCCGCTAACTTGAGGGTTGCACATTTGAATGAATTGGATGAGTTCTGATACCATGCTTATGCAATTTTGTCCTTGTACAAAGAAAAAATGAAATATCTTCATGACAAATACATTTGGAACAAAGAGTACAAGGTGGGCGATCTTGTATTGTTGTTTAACTCAAGGTTGAGGATGTCTCTCGGGAAGCTAAAGTCTAAATGGAGTGGTCCTTTTGAAAGCGTGATACCTTTTGGTGCATTAGACTTGAAGAAAGAAAACAATGAATTATTCTGAGTCAATGGTCACCGGGTGAAGCATTATTTGGTAAAGGTTGTAGATATCCACGTTGTGGTGGTCATTCATTTCAATTGATGGTATTCTGTGTCGTGACGCGAAGTTAAGTCAGGCGCTTCTTGGGAGGCAACCCATGCTTCTTTTCCTTTTTTCTTTTGTAGGTAGGTGCTATTTTTGTGCTAAATTTATTTGAAGTGTGCTACAGGGCTGAGTGTGACTTACAGGAAATATGGACAGAATTTTGGTTAAGTGTTGCAAGAATTGCGGACTACAGTTGATTTGTATAGACCGCACATTTATGGTTGCTACAGCAAAAGTGCAATGAGGGCGCACAACTATCTTGCAGACCGCACAAATGAAAGGTTGAAAACATCAACTCTCTGAAGTTTAGTCTATCAGAGAAATGGTCAATGTGCAATGGCAAAAGGAAATTTGTGGCCGCAACATGAAATCTGCGGCCGCACAAAAATTGTGCGGACCGCAGATGAGATGCTGAGTTAAGGTCACTAGGTAATAGAGTGCGGACTACACATGAAATTGTGTGGCCACACTCGCTCCTCTTTCCCTTAGACAACCAACTAGTGTAAATAGAGGAACATGAGCGTTTGTTATGTTTTTCACTCTCTGAGCATAGAAATAGTGCCCTCATGAAATTTCTTGGTGATTTCATCTGTCCACACACACAACATCCTTGATCAATCACTCATTACACTCATTCATCTGGTATGCTTCAATTTCTTATTAATCGTTTTCTTTTAATTTGTAGATTTTTAGTTATTTTTAGGCCATTTATTATTAGAATTCAATTGTTTATCCATGTGGGGGTAAATCTTTAATGGGTTAAATAATACATGCTCTATGGGGGCTAGGTTAACATATTTTCATGCTTCTACGATGTTGCCATGTCAAATTGTGCACGAAATTGAAATACTTAGAATGAAACAACAGAACTGTTCATAATTTTTGAATTCTACAGCCGCACCTGAATTTGTTCGGTTCGCGAAAATTGATTTTAGGGAAGCATTAGTGAAGCTACGGCCGCAAGGTAAATGCGAACAGCGGAATTCTCATTGCAGCCGCAGAAATGCACTTTTAATGTCATCATCAAGTCCCTACTTTGAGACTCCAATGTGCGGGCTGCAAGTTTAATTGTGCAGACCGCAGAAATCGTGTTACGGATGCACATCAGCCAATTCTCCGTCATCAGAGAGTTGTAATTTGTTGGGTCTCATAGATGCGGTCGCAAGTGGAATTGTACGGACCGCACTCGACTTTTGCAGGCGCAAAATAAACTTATGCGATCCGCAAGTCGTCATCTGCGGCCGCAAGAAAATTATGCAGACTGCAGATCTGGTTTCCTGCAAGCATGCTCTGAATGTGTACCCTTATTGTGTCTTCTGGTTTATATCTTGGTTGCGTGTCTCTTGGGTATGTTTGAACATTGAATTTCAACTAATAATCGCCTTTGCTTGATAGAGACAATGGTTTGATCTTGGGGACGAGGCGACACATCTAAAGGGAGAGGTAAACCTTCTCGAGGTCAAGGCAAGAATACTATGACCCTTGTCCAACAAAAGACAAAATAAAAAGAAAGCTACAACCTGTAGGGGGAGAGGTGCAGATCTCTCTGACACAAGCTCATATGTCACGTCTAGGGAAGAATCAAAGGGAAACTCAACCTCTATTCAGGAGTTATCGGCCGAACAGTCAATGCCTCAAGCAAGATACCAACTCAGGGATGAGCCATCCTCATCTCATAGCACTTCTGAGGAATCAGAGAGTGCTAGTCAGGATTCTGAGTCATCGGCTACACCTTTCCCTGAGGCACAAAATACACCAGTTCAAGATATCCCCGATGATGGCAGAGGTGGAGATGCTACAGCAGCTGGTCTTGAAAGATCAAAGAAGAAAGAGTTTTGGGAGGACCGTTTGGCCAACCTGGCCGCTTTCACCAGCTTTCGTACATGGTGGCCAAAGAGGTCGCTAACTCTTGATCGGTAGTTTCACTTGAAAGATTTGGAGAGGTACAACCCAACAGTGTTGAGAAAGTTTAGCGAATGCAAGGGGTGGATGTGGTTTGCTCAAAGTATTGTGGATGCCGAAGAGTACCTGGTCCCTGAATTCTATGCCATTGTGGCTTATATAAAAAAGGGGACAAAAGTGACTAAAGTACGTAACCTAAAAGTGAGATTTGATTAGCATAAACTCAACATGTACTTGGTATTTGAAGATGTTGAGCCAAAGGAATATTTGGATAAATATGCATTAGGATACGCAACCTGACCTTGGTTAGCGGAGATTCTAGTAGCACCAGGGCCACCACCACTATGGATTGCCGCTAGGGTTCCTATCCACTGGAGTACTCTGAGTTTGGAGGCGAAGGGGTGGCAAACCTTTGTCTGCAGCAGACTGGACCCGAGCCAGAATGATACTTACCTTCCGATTCCTTAGGCAGTTTTGGTTGCTTCTATTATGACAGGGTACCCTATCAATGTGGGTGTCGTGATGTCGGCCAACATCTTAGTGATTTCTCTTCAAGATGACTCGTCCTACTCGTATCCCAACACTATTACAGAATATCTCGCGGATGCAAGGGTAGAGCCAAGGGATTATGGCACAAAGGTGAAGCCGAAGAAGCCTTTTACTTGGTACTTACTGATGGATGCGAACAACACGAAGAAGAAAGTTCAGCCTCCTACCACCGCTGGCCAGTCTTATGAGCCAGCTATGGTAGCTGCTGAGGCAGTTGATGTTCCATCCACTTAGGCTGAACCTTCCTCCAGTGCCGCAGTTATGCCTCCGTCATCATCCACAGCCCCTACTGCAGATCTTGCCACAACTCCCACCTCGATTTTGAAGCCAGTGTCTTTGCCAACTGTCTCACTTTCTCTACTGCGAGTCTCCTAGATATTAGTGAGCCTCAACAATTGGATGCAGAAAGCCACTGCAAAGCTGTCTGGCTTATCCAGTACTATTGCAATGCAGTAATCTGTTGAGGCACCTGAGTTTCTCCTGACAGTTGAAGAGACATTGAAGAAGCTCCTAGGGAAGTAGAACATTATTATGGATACCTTGGTACAACACAGGTCTGTGATCGAAGAGCTGGGAAAAGAAGTTAAAAAGATGAGAAAGTATCAGGCCAATCAGAAGTCAGTGGACAAGCTCCGGAGACAGGTGAACATGCTTGCTACAGTTAGAGATCTACCCTTTGACTTGTTGTTTGCACCAGACCATTCTGTCCCAGATCCTACAGCACCATCTGCGCCGGTGGCACCAGCTGGCCAGTCTGATGAGCCAAACCTTGCTATCAACACTACTAAGGCAGTGCGTCTGATGTTCACCAACCCAGCCACACCTAGAGTTGAGTATCATGAGATTCAGCCCGGTGAGCCTGAGGGCGATGACATTGTTGGGGACACAGAGATGTCCAAGGAGCCATAGGGAGTTTTTCACTATTTCCCCTATTTTACTCTTATTTTGTTAAGCATTGGGGACAATGCTAATCTTTATTCGGGGGGTGGGGTTCATTTATTATATATGATATATTCTGAGACATTTGGCCTGTAATAACTTGATATTATTCTTTATTTTCCTATTATGTATATATATTCTCTCTTTTTCTCTCATTATGTATATTCGTTCTATCTTCGGTAGTTTTTGCTTATTAGCTTATTTATTTTTGTTTCTTTATTAGTTCTTTATTTGATTTAGTAGATTTTTTATTTGATTTAGTAGTTTCTTTTTATGTTTAAGTAGATAATAAACCTTTGGTTTTCTTAATGCCACAGTTCTTTGCAAAGGTAGTTGTTGTGTGAACCAGGTGACTCATCCCAACGATGGATGGCATGACAACCTTCTTAAGGGAATGCGTCAGATTTTTTGTGTTTAGGCAATAATAGTAGTAGTAATGAATAAAAATACCTAAGTAAGTCATGCTCGAAGATTCAACCATGCTTCAATTGGCACCAACACACTTAACCACGTGTTAATGGTTAGAAACAAGGTTATTGAAAGAAATAACTCTTGTTAGTGACTTTGTGACTCTTGTGTTGACTTTGGAAATCATCGAGTGGTTTAATTAGACCATAGTGATCTTTAAACTTGAATATGGTCGTGTAGTCCCTCGAATTTGTCCTCTTTTACAATCCGGTTGTGTGAGGGTGAGATGAATTGTTGCTAGTCCAAGTATCCGTGCGAATAGTCTAGAACTTGCCCCGAATGTGTTTCAAGGCGAAATCGTAAGTTTTGCTTGGTTTGAGAAGTGATTGTAGACTCTCCTTGGCCCGTTGAGTTTTCTATTGCCAACCAATGTCATTATCCCTAGTCAACCCCTTTGAGCCTCTAGTCTTTCTCACCTGAAAACTATGTTACAAGCATTTACCCGTTTGGTCGTGACCCTCTCTTCGTACCCGAGCTTTCCTTAACACTCTTATGAAACAAATGGCTTAAAACGTAAGTTTAGGGAGAGATGAGGAACTTGAAAAAGGTATCAAGGCACAAAAAGATAAAAGAAATGATCTTTATGAGAAGAATAGACAAGAAAAGAAAAAAACAAAAAGAATGATGCAAAAAGTGAATAAGTGGAAGGGTTGAAGGCATTCAAAAAGAGGTAATGATCCCAAACATGGAGAAATCAAAAAGGGAGAAAAAGAATGAAATGATCAAGAAAGAGTAATGTTAAGTTTCTCTAGTCCCCAATGAAAAGAAAGTGCCTCTAAGTATTGGCAAAGTGTGAGCCGAGAAATGAAAGATGGAGTGCTTAAGGAACGGTGCAACCACTTACCCATACGGTTTCCTACCTAACCCAAAAGACTTCATTACATCTCGAAAGAAGTCCTACTTTATTTCAAACCGAGTGAGCTTACATTAGTGGCGATCTACATGAGGGGCAAGCCTATGGTACTTGAAGTCGTACTTGTGACATTCTCTTGAGAGAGATGAGTGAACCTTACATAAATATTTGGATTGAGTACTAAATTTCTTAAGTGAGCTAGGAAAATGGAAAGTAGAGGAGGAAGAGTTTGGAGTCCACCATGACCTACATATAGAGCCTAGGTCCTTGATGAGTAAAGTCAATTTTGGAAGCTCAAATGTCACGTTAGAGCTATATGTGCATGAATGTTTAACTTATCGCCTTGTTGATAATACAGAGTAGTGTGGGTAAATGTTGGTCCCAACTAATGTGTGGATGGCTCACATTTGACTTATTGAAATGACCCTTAACCTTTAGAGGTGGGACTTAATTTGTTTGCTTGAGGCAAGCAAAGACTTAAGTTTGGGGGAGTTGATAAGTGAGGATTTTGATTGCTTATTAGCACCTTTTAGCTTTTGTTTTAGTCCGAAAGTATTGAGTTGTGTTCTCAAAACTAATGAAATTGTGCAAATTGCGGGAATGCTGGAAGTTTGGTCTCTCAAAATAAAATCTGACTCAAAAAGGAGTGTTCTGAAGCACAATGCAATAAAGGGCGCAGAAGCAAAAATGTGCAGTCCACAAAGGAAATTATGCGGTCGCAAAAGAAATTGCAGACCACAGAATTCTGTCTACGGTCGCAAACCAAGAAGAAAAATCTAATAAAACTTTCAACAATGTGCGGACCGGACATTAATTGTGCCGCTACAGAACTGGGCTTGATATTCAAAGATCAGAGAGTGCAAAAAGACCAGGTCCAGGAGCCTTTGTGAAGAGCGGACCGCACACGAAATGTGCGACCGCAGTCCAGGAATGTGCGGCCGCAGAACTCACCTTCTTGCCAACTAAAGAAATATGCGTACCACACATGGAACTTCGCGGCCGTAGAGCCTCCCGAGGGGTATTTTTGTCCGCAATTTTTGGCCATGTATAAATAGACAAGTTTCGCAAAAGTAGGTCAAGTTTGAACATACAAAGTTGTTGTAGTCGTTTCTCTTTGCTATTTTAGGAAGTTTTAGCTCAATTGAGTACTTTAACATTAGATTTCATCATTTTAATCTTCCATTATGATTTTAGTTAGTTTTTCATCTTTCTGTTCTTCAAATCCCATTATGAGTAGCTAGACTTTTACAAGGGTTATAACCCAAACCTAATCTGTAAACCTTATGAGTGATTAATTTTATGCTTGTTTATGATTGGGTGTTGATTATTTAGCGTAGTTTATGCTTCAATGTTAGAATTTATGGTTGAAAATATTGATTCATGCCTAGTTGACTTAGTCTCTACTTGAGAAAGAGGGACCTAGTATAGGATAACTTAGCTAACAAGGAATTGGGTTAATTGAGAGATTGATTAACCTAATTAAAGGGTTCAAACTAGAGATAGTAAGAACCCGACTTTAGCTCTTATCTACTGTTTTGGTTGATACCCATTTGGACTTGAGAAAGCAAAATTTGGCAATATCACTCTCTGACTGAGAGGCAATGAGTGAGTAACGTGGAGTTGAGAGCTATAATACACCCCAATCAACAAAACAATTATAAACATCTTTATCACATTAGGCAAACACCTAGGTTTTGGTCACAACCCTAGGCCTTTATTCTAATTGGAAAACCCTCAAAAACATTTATCTATAATCTATTTTCTTTAGCTTGCATTCATTAGAGTAACAGTTAAAATAGATAATAAGACCTTTGTGGAAGTGCAGTCTTAGATAACCCATTTGCTTGCTTCAAATATATACTCCTAACACCCCTCATAACTCCCGATGGATTTAACTCTGACTCATAGTTGGGTAATTATTATTGCATACAACTATATCATATCTCCTATTGAGGTGTGTTGTGGGCGTCATCAACGCATCTTTTACACTCCAAGAGCTATGTGTTTACCCTACTTAAGGCATTCATTGCCATGGTCAAGACACAGTTTCACATTTCTGTCCAAAAGGTTAGGAGTGATAATGCCTTGGAGCTTGGCTTCTTCAACTTAACCATTAAGTTTTTTTTCTGATAATGGTATCATACATCAAACAACTTGCCCACACACACTAGAACAAAATGGTGTTGTAGAAAGGAAACATAGACATCTACTAGAAACCTCAAGAGCTTTGTTGTTTCAATCCAATCCTACCAAGGTTTGGGGAGATTGTGTTTTAACGACAACCTATATTATTAATAGATTTCCCACTATAGTTTTATCCAACAAGACTCCATTTGATTTACTTTATGAAGTTGCTCTCTTATTCTCATTTAAAACCTTTTGGTTGCCTATGCTATGCCAGTGTTCCCAAGTGTCACAGAGATAAGTTCCAACCTATAGCATCTCCTTGTGTGTTCATTGGCTATGCTTTTGCTAAAAATGGGTACAAATTATACAATCTAACCCCTAAGTATGTTATCTTCTCTAGGTATGTCAACTTTCATGAGTGTGTTTTTTCTTATGTCTTGTCATCTTCTGCTTCTTCTCCTCTTCCTTCTTCAGTGCCTACTTCCTATTAATCTTCTCCTAGTACTCTGACAAGCTTGAAACACACACTTAAATATGATCGCTAATTGAATATAGTCATTATAACTTCGTACTTGGCCGCACATTTTTCACACTATTCTGTCCCATATGCGCGGTCAGTGCGCGGACGTGCACTTTCCTCGTGCGTTTCACCCTATTCTATTGGGAACTTAAAAACGTAAAATGATAGTTGTAGCCCTTTGAATTAGATTTCCAACAATATATTGTGGAGCCCAAACGGATTTCTGAGTGAAAAGTTATGTGTAGTTTACTAGACTGTGCGCAATCTACCTGCTCGATTCTTAGTTCGTTCTTAACTATCATCCGTTGATCCATGAACACGATCCCCGCTTAACTCCTTGGGATTTTACTCAGAATTCAAAGCTCCAAATCACTTGAATTCATTCCATAACATCTACATAACTTGTAATCACTCCTACAAGGCATAAAACACACACCTAGTGCAAAACACTAGCAATTAAAGCACACGCTCAACTAAAGTGCTGTAAATCGGAATGTAATAATCGACTAAAACATGAAATTATAGCCTACCATCAACACCCTACACTTAAACCATTGCTCGTCCTTGATCAATCAAACCACACTATATATAGACACAACCTTAGTAAGCAACTCTCCTAACTCATCACACCAAGAATATTTGAAATAGACTAAGCACAATAGTGTAACATCTTCACCTCAAGAATTGTCTCACAATTACCATGTATTATTCACAACTCGATCACTTACTCTAACACAGACGTCAACGATATTACCTTTTCTTCATGAATCATGTGCCCTCACGCAACAAAAGAGAGTAGTTCCATACACCAAAGAATTTAATAACAATCAAGAACTCAAGATAGAAAGAATTTGTTCACTCTCAGAAATAACATTCATATGCCACAAAAGATGGACCATAGGCTTGCCCGTAGTGTACTACTCTACTAATTGAGCTCATTCAGTCAAGGATCAAGTAGGACTTTTAATTGGTTGTAATGTAGGATGTCGGATGGGTAGGATACATTTAGATATAAAAGTGACTACACCTCCCTAAGCACTTTAATACATACACTTTAACAGTTGAAACCCCATACTTATTTCAAACCATAACTCCACCTTCACATCAATATACATTAACTCCCAAATTATTTAAGCACGTTACATCAAGAGTCACCACTATCAAAGAATATTTTTCACAACAATATAATATTCTTTCTTTCTTTTTCAATTCAAGTGGCTCTTACTTTTTCAAAACAATGCACCTTTCTCCTTATTTCATTAGTTCCACTCAAAAGCCAAACCAACCACCCCACACTTCAACTTTTACAAAGTTCATACAATTTCAAGTGCTCACAAGAGGTAAATGGTTCAAATAGATTGTCAATTCAAACAATTAGGTAAGGCTTGTAATGTTGTTACCAAATAAACGGGATTGTAGGCTCAAAGGGGTTAACTAAGATACATAACACTTAGGTGGGTACAACATATATATGTAGCTCAATAAAGAAACGCCCATATCACTTCCAAGACAGACTAAAATACTATTTTGCATTGCAAACACACGAGGCAAGTTCTAGACATCAAATGCAATGCACACAATAATACAAAACCTCACACCCACATGGCACATAACTCACCCAAGATCAGACTATCAAGACACTCTAGTCAAAGTAGTTAAGCAACGTTAAGATCATACAATTTAAGGTACTTACACAAGAGTCAAAAATTGAGCCTACGCGTCACAACTAACACACTTACTGTTCTCAAGGCATAACAAAGTCGAGAGATATTGCTTTCATTTCAAGCCATAGCACAAGGTTTCCTACTTCTAACAAAAATAAAACTAACTACACCCGGTTCAAACAAAACTCATGGAAAAGAACCGTGGCATAAAGAAAAATCAAGAAGGTATTAATCCACTAACTACAAAAGAAAATCTTTTTGTCTTTTCCTTTCGACTTAATTCCTCAAGAAACCCGTTGAATATCCATCGTCGGGAAAAGACGAATTTTAAATTTTTTATGGATTTTCAATATTTTGCTTCTACTAGTCAAACTAACAAAAGCAAAAACATCAAGCTAATTAAAAAAAAACAAAGACTAATCTACATATAACAAACAAATATCCCCCACCCTACACTTTAAGGTTTGGCATTCCCCATGACACACAATTAAAAAGCATAAGGTAGATGAAGCTTCCTAGAATCTCTAGTCGGGGTCTGAATCAAAGTGGGGCTCCACTCCACGCGCCCAAACTAGTGCACACATCCATGTAGACAACTTCTTCTCAGCCTTCTTGGAGTACATCCCACACTTATCTTTTTCACTAACAACAGGCTTCTCTTTCACACCCTTCACCTTCCACTCAACACTTGCAGTTGGCTTCTCTTTTTTCACTCCAGTTGCTACATTCATCTCAAGAGTCACAGTCTCCTCACCCACTCTAAGCATGAGTTTTCTATCATGTATATCTAGTATATCTCTACCCGTTGCTAAAAATGGTCTTCCTAGTATGAGGGAGACCTCCTTGTTCTCCTCCATATTCACCACTATAAAATCTACATGAAATACAAACTTATCCACCCGCACCAAAACATCTTCTACTATCCCCTCGGGTGTTATAGTTGTTTGGTCTGCCAGCTGCAAAGATATTGGCACCGACCTTATCCTTCCAATCTCTTTCTCCAGTTTCCTGTAAATAGAAAATGGCATTAGACTAATTGAGACACCAGAATCACATAAAGACTTATCAAAATTTAGAGTTCCTAAAGAGCAAGGTAAAGTAAAACTCCCTGGATCTCCACACTTTTGTGGGAGTTTATTTTGTAAGATCGTGATGCAATGCTCTGTGAGCTTGACCACTGAGGTATCTTCTATCTTCCCCTCCTTTGTAAGATCTCCTTCAAGAACTTTGCATAAGCTGGCATTTGTGAGAGA
The DNA here is from genome assembly GCA_005239495.1 of Nicotiana undulata. Taxonomy (NCBI): domain Eukaryota; kingdom Viridiplantae; phylum Streptophyta; class Magnoliopsida; order Solanales; family Solanaceae; genus Nicotiana; species Nicotiana undulata. The sequence goes on along the minus strand of ML287525.1, from coordinate 27,330 downwards.
ACTTTAGTGAATGGCTGGTTTTCATTAACCTGTATTACCAAATCTAAAAATTTCTCAAACTTCCCTTCCACATTTTCTCTATAGAGATTTTGGGGAAAAGGTAGAGCAGGCATGTGCTTGCTCATATCATCAGATTCCTCCCTTCTTGAAGTTTCCTCCTTTTTTTTCTCAGCTCCCTTCTTTCTTCTCTTCTTCTCAGTCTTTTTATCATCTTCAATTTCCAGCTCATTCCCACTTTTTTCGGGCGCAACTTCCTTTTAAATTGGAGTGGGATCCTTCAACACTTGTCCGTTTCTCAAGGTCACAACATTTACTATTTCTTTGGCTTTTCAGTGTAAGCTAGCAGAGTACATGGGATTCTCTCAGATAATATATTTGCAATTTGTCCCACTTGTCTCTCCAAGTTACGCAAACCTATCCATGTTCTCATCGGTCTTGACCATTAATGACTTCATCAAATCTTCTAACCCAGACTGAATTGGTTGTTGAGGTTGAACTACAGCCTCGGCTATTCACAAAACCAGGAGCTCCTTGAAATCTGGAGTTATTTTGTTGCCATGAATTTGGTGTACCCAGGTGAACTCCATGAACAACCGGGGTGCTTCTGAACCATTGTATTGAAGTTGTAATTACCCACAGCATTAACTTCCTCCATGGTAGCTTGACACTCATGAGTAGGGTGTCCTCTTCCACATATATCACATGTTGCATAAGGCTCATTGTGTATTGAAGCTAAGGTCAGCTTCCTGATTTATTTTGCCATGGAATCAAGTTGTACCTGCACAGATATGTTAGTATCAACTTGGTGAATACCAATTGATCTTCTTCTTTCAGCAATCTATGAGGGCCACTGATTTGTATCTTCAGATAACTCATCTAGAATAGTGACTATCTCCTCTGGTGTCTTCTTCATTAACAGGCCTCTAGCTGCATTCCTGAATGTTATGTGTGAGGTCAGTTTCAAACCATCACAAAAGTCTTGGAGTTGCATCCAGAGTTCAATTTCGTTGTATTGACACTTTCGCATAATCTCTTTAAACCTCTCCCACACTTCAAATACATTCTCAGTCTCATTGTGGCAGAAGTTATGGACTTCTCTTCTATATTTACCCGTCTTAGCTGAGGAGAAATATTTAGCAAGAAATTTTGAGATCATCTCCTCCCATGTTCTAATTGATCCTTGGGGCAAGCTTCGAAGCTAGTGCTTTGAATCATCTTTCAGAGTGAAGGGGAATACCCTTAAGTACACTGCATTTTGTGACACATCATTGTATTGAAAGGTGTTAATGATCTCCTCGAAGTCCATTAGATGATTGTTTTGATCTTCGTTCATCTTTCCTCTGAAGACACAATTGTTTTGAAGGGTTTGAAGCAACCCTTGCTTCAGCTCGAAATTATTGGCTGCTACTGGAGTTGGTCTCACACTTGATAAACCTTGGTTGTAGACTTAACTAGCATAATCACCAAGTGGTCTCCCTTGGCCGGGAGCTACGTTTCCGAACTGGTCTGCACCTAAGGGATGATTCTGAGCCATTCTTCAAGCTCTCTCCTCCTCATAAGCAATTTGTGCATCTCTGAGTGTTGTTTCTTCAGCATCTCTTGCAGCTTTCTCTCTGAGTTGGGATGCCTCTCTCGCAGCCAAATCAACATTATCATCATCTCTCGCCATCTTTTCTTTGGTTGAGGATTGCCCAACCGTTTCTATATTCTCGGGAAGATTTCCTTCCTTCCTTAATTGTCGCAGATGTTTCTCGATTTCTGATTTGTATGATTGTAATTCCTTACCAGAAGATTGAGTCATGCACTAATCTAACATGTAGCCTGCGCACAATCAAAGAACACCAAGCGTAAAAAGAGAAAAGAAAATAAAAAGAAAATTCTTGAATTAATACTACAAACTATTTCAAACGTTGTTGATTGTCAATCCCCGGCAACGACGTCAAAATTTGACGAGCTTGAAACACACACTCAAATATGCTCGCTAGTCGAATATAGTAATTATAATATCGTATCCATAGGGATTGGAGTTAAACAATTATTATCGTAGTTTGTAGCTAGATTGCTATCCAAGATGATCAACATTTGAGATTTATGTGATTTAAAACTTAAATTAACTAAGATTCTAAACTATTGTCTAATGACAAACAAAGTAAGTATTAAGCAAAGGAAGATATCAATTGGGAGAGGTTGATAGAATAGATGTAAGACAAATGTTTGGGATCTAACTCTAGTTAATTCACTTCTAATGTTCAAGTGAGTCTCTCGAATTCACTTGATTATTAATTCAATTGTTTAGTAGAAATTCCTCTCTCGAATAAGTTTCAAACTCACAAGATGAACCAATTTTAAGCACGTGAAGATATGCAAGAATTCGTAGTGGATTGTTCTTTAGGGGAACCTATCTCGATTATCCTCCTAACTAGGTTTAATCAACAATTCAACTAGCCTCTTTCGATTAATAAGAAGAATGAATGACTTCAACCAACAAAATATAATGCAAATATGTCACAAGTTATGCCTCTCTTGACTACATTAACAAGTGAATATAGATGCAACAGTTAAAACATCCAAAATGATTCAATACATAAACTAGAGAGAATTATTTACAAGCAAGTATCAATACACCAAATCCATCAAACCCTAAAGACAACTACTCCATAGACATGGATTCATCACAATTAAGTATAAGTCAAAGGAAAACATAAAACATCCAAACCCTTGTGTTGAGTGAGGATGAATGGTGAAATCCTTGAGCTCTTTCTTCTCCCTCTTCTCCTTAGCTTCCTTAGGTCTAAATTGTGTCAAAAGTCCCAAAATACCATTTTCTTTTCATGTATATATACCAAGTAGGGTCGGGCACAAACACATACAATTTCTCCTACGCGAAAAATGACACTTTTCCCAGACATGACATGCGCGTACGCGCACCTAGAAGTGTTCCTGCGCGCTTGGCCGTGCACTTTTCACACTATTCTGCCACATATGTTCGGTCAGTGCGCAGCCGCGCATTTGCCGCGCACTTTTCACCTTGTTCTGTTGGAAATTTGAGAATTTGTAAATATGAAAGTTGTAGCCCTTTGAATTAGCTTTCCAACAATATATTGTGGAGCCCAAACAGAGTTCTGAGCGAAAGGTTATGTGTAATTTACTAGACAATGCGTAATATGTCTGCTCGATTCTTCGTTCGTTCTTAACTATCATCTGTTGATCCACGAACACGATCACGGCTTAACTCCTTGGGATTTTACTCAGACTTCAAAGCTTCAAATCACTTGAATTCATTCAATAACATCTACATAGCTCGAAATGACTCCTACAAGGCATAAAACACACAATTAGTGCAAAACACTAGTGACTAAAGCTCAAACTCAACTAAAGTGTAGTAAATGGGAATGTAATAATCGACTAAAACATGAGATTATAACCTACCATCATACTGTTGCTACTCCTTTTACCCTTCCAGGTACTCCTCTCCATACTGCCGAAGTACCTAACACCTCTAATTCTCCTACCTTTGTTCACACCACTGATCCTACTCTTGTTCCTGTTGAATCAGGAGCTCCTTCTATTCCTGAAGTCAAAAAGAGATCCAGAACTCATCATCTCCCACCTCATTTAAAAGATTATGTGGTCAAGCTCCATTCATCTGCTTCATGTTCCTCTTCTTCACTCATGTATGCTACAACAGATGTTGCAGTAGAGTCTCAGCTTACACTCATGCTATTACTATTCCTGCTTGCATGAGCCATGGGGAAAGAATTTGAGGCCCTAGAAGCAAACCAGACCTAGAATATTGTTGAACTACCCGCTAGGAAGCAGCCTATGGGGTGTAAGTGGGTGTATAAAATTAAATAAAAAGCTGATGCAAGGGTGTAGAGATACAAAGCTAGATTGGTTGTTAAAGGAGATACTCATGTAGAAGGGATTGATTTTAATGAAACTTTTTTTCCAGTTGTTAAAATGTGAACTATTAGATGTTTAGTTGTTGTTGCTTTTAAAAAATAGTGGCCCTTGTTTAAGTTGGATATTAATAATAAATTTCTGCATGGAGATCTAGATGAAGAAGTTTATATGAAACTTCCTCAAGGTCTTTCTGTTGCCTCTACTTCTTCTACTTTTTTTGGGTCTGCTACTTTGGTAAGAAAATTGCAAAAGTCTCTTTATGGCTTAAGACATGCTTCTAGGCAGTGGTACGCCACGTCGTCTCGTACACTTTACTCTAGGGGTATAATAACTCATAGAATGAACTATTCCTTGTTCGTTAAGAAAACTGACCGTTTTACTACCCTTATAGATTTTTATGTGGATGACATAATTGTGACTGGGGAAGACTTGTCTAAAATTTCTGCACTTAAAGCTTTTTTGGATGAGCAGTTCAAAATTAAAGACCTGGGCTTGCTTAATTACTTTTTGGGTATTGAGGATCTGTTATCTTCAGTCAGTTATCCTTTTGTTTCAGAACAAAGTTTGTCTCTGATTTGCTGTCTGAATACAACTGTGTTGATGTATCTGTTGTTGTTAGTCCATTGGACATAAACCACAAATTACATTCTGATATTGGAAAGCTACTGCCTCTGCCTGAAAGTAGGGGTGTTCATAAAAACCCGAAAAATCGAACCAAACCGAAAATCGAACCAAACCGACTAAAGAAACCGATACTTGTTAGGTTTGGTTTGGTTTTGGTTTTAAATTTTAAAAACCAATCAAATTTATTATGGTTATGGTTTTAACAAAAAAATAACCGAAAAAAATCGAACCAAAACAACTATAAAAGTAGTAATATAATTTATTATTACACCTATATATATGTATATTTCTATAACGTTTCTGAAATTTTATGGTACATATTAGTCATTTGTATTTTTAGTCTAGTTCTTTGTGATTATAATAATCTAATTCTTTGCCTTCTAGTTTGATTGGTAGTTTTCTTTTTACTAAGTACAAGAATTTATTTCATGTTAAAAATAATCGATTTTTAATTGAGTACTTAAATTATTCATTATTATTTGAGTCAATTATCATCAATATATCTTGGTAAATGATAGATTTCTCAAAGAGCAATCAGTTTGATAGTGTTATGTTAAAAATGTAGACGTCGGAATATGCGTTTGGTAGTGTATGTCTCATATTTACGAAAATACCGAAAAACCCGAAAAACCGACAAAAACTGAATCGATAAAAAACCTACTTAATTGGTTTGGTTTGGTTCCAATATTTGAAAAACTGACTTACTTGGTTTGGTTTCTTTTTAGGGAAAAACCGACCCAAATCGAACCATGAACACCCCTACCTGAAAGTTATAGGAGTCTAGTTGGGAAACTAAATTTTTTGACCCACATAAGATCCGATTTATGTTTTATTGTCCAACAATTAAGTCAATTTTTACAGCGACCTAAAGTTCCACATATGGTTGCCGCTTTACATGTCTTGCGATACTTAAAATGCACTTCTGATTTTGGAATTTTGCTGAATAATTCTACTGATTGTCTTTGTTGGCCAGTCGTGACAGTGATTAGGCGGCTTGCCTCGACTCTAGGCGATCTGTTTCTGATTTTTGTATTCAATTAGGTGGTAGTCTCATCGGTTGGCAATCTAAAAAACAACACATTGTTTCTCTATCATCAGCTAAAGCAAAATACATAGCCATGAGTAGAGTGGTGGCAGATCTTGGTTTGTTCAGCTGTTATTTGATTTGGGCCTCTCATTGTTCACCCAGTTCCATGAGCGTACCAAGCACATCGAAGTCGACTCTCATTTCATTCGCACCAAATTGGTGGATGGACTCATCTCTTTGTCTCGTGTTCCTACTAGCTCACAACTAGCTGACATTTTTACTAAATCTTTGAGAGGTATGCACCATCGCACAATGACAAGCAAGTTGGGTGTGTGTTCAACCTCCAACTTGTGAGGGGGGAGGGGATGTTGGGGTTACCTGAAGATTGAGCCAACAGTAAGCAATCTTGTGTAATTGGACCTAGCCCATTATTTATTTGTATCCGCAGATTTCCGTTCCTTTTGTATTACAAATGTAAATACGACTCAAATATAAATAGGGGCTAAGTGACATTCTAGACACTTCTTTGGTTCATTTGCTAATAGAGATCATAAAATATCTCCTTCTCTTAGACGATTTCCCCATTCTCTTTTCATGAACCCTAATCGCAAATCTGGAAATATCTGTTGATTTCTAGTCTTAACAAAATTAGTAGTAGATACATTATTTTGTAAAAATTTTGTCCATCCATATGTTGAGATTCAACGAAGATTCATGAAAGACACCTTAGAGAACACCTATTTTGACTAAACCAAAGCCAGTCGGTACAGAAGATAAATGTGTTTTTTCCTTGAATCCAAGTCTTTTCTGTATTCCAAAAGTAAAATATCCCCAAGTTAGAGGATCAAATGGTTTCCATTAGATGTTATTCTCTGTACAATTTCTATTGTTTGGGTTGCCTTATGCACACGCTAGAGAAAAATCTGGTCGAGATATTCTTATTTTGAGTTTAAGTTCCGTACACTGAGATGTGTAATAGTAGAAATGGCATCAGATAGTTGCTTTTGACACTTCTATTTAGAACATACCAAGTTCTTAAAAGTTATTTAAAATAAAGACACTTTTGGCAAACTCCTACTAAGATTGCTTCTTCACTTCAGACCTTCGGTTCTGAAGTTTTTAACTGCTATAAAGTTTGCACTATTAAAACCAAAACTTAATACATTTGGGTCTAAAGTTAGGCTATGTCAAAGCCTAAATTCAAACCGAATTGCATCTAAAGTTAAGCTATGGTAGACATTGAAACTTCAAACCAGAATATGTGAAGTTTGATGTTGAGATAGCTAAGCTTTAGAACTTTCGTAAATTTTGATTTTTTTTATAAATGGAAGTCTTAAAAGCGGCTAGTCGTGCACGTCTGCCTTCGTAATGCGATAGTATGATGGGCCAGTGCATAATCTTCATTCAGGTTTCGAATATGACAGGAAATACATACAATATAATGTCTATACTGGAGGATTCAGAAATGTTCCAATAGTGATATCTTTTGTTCGCTTTTAGAGACTAGTGTGATGACCCGCCACATCATCATGTCACGTAGGCACCATTTGGCATATATTAATGTCATGTGGAAGCTTACATAAGAGGAATGCTAGCATTTGTGAGAAGATTCTAGAGAAGTATGGACTTTTTCTTTGGAGGACCCTAGATCCTTATGAAATTGCTAGGAAAGTCCTTGGAATCTTCTAGGCTTGTAGAAAATTCTAGAGGGTGTACTTATTTGTAAATATTAAGGACATGTGTAACAATTAATATTTATACTCTAGCTCCTAGGAGACTAGTATATAAAGGGGGTCATCCATTTGTAATTCATCAAGCAAAACAATTCAAGTTCTCTCTAATACAAAACTTCCTTTAACAATTCTCTAGTGTTCTTTCTACCATTCTCTTAGCGATCTTGAGTGTAGTAAGGCTGACTTGGCATAGCAAGAACGTGAGCAAGTTGTGCAAGAACGTGAGCGAGTTGTCAAGTGCCACACGTGTACTTAGTTAACAACTAAGGACGTGACAACGTGGTATCAGAGCCAGGTTGCAACTAAGGGAATGGAAAACGACGGAGAAATTAATGTTGTCAACACCCAAGCCAACGTCATCCAAGGTGCTGCTGGCAAGAGCGGTCATAACAAAAAGAGGAATGCCACCAACAAGAGCCAGGAGGTTCCACCCGAGGTTGTGTCAAACGAAGGGCTTACATCCCAAGAACCATTTGCCGCTGAGGCGAGCGGGGATGAATTGGAGGTCCTGCCCGAGGACGTCTCGCTCAGTAAGGAGTGGGCGATGAAGACGAAACGGGGATGGACGTCGTGGAGATCTTTGGCCAACGTTTAGAAAAAATGGAAGGCACCCTTAGCGTTCTTAAGGGGCACACTCTTGAAGAGATTGAGCGTATCTGAAATGACTTGGAGGGACGTACACAGACCGAGATGGAACTAAGGCAAACCATTACTGCCTTAGAGTGCAGACTCATGGAGGCTTTGAGTATTATCGATGCTATGAAGGCAAAGATAGAGTCACTCAAAGAGCATGTCAATGCTGACGTGACCGAGGCAGCCAGCAATGTTGTGGTGACGAGAGAGGCCAAGATCGAGGCTCCCAAACCCCCGGTGTTCAAAGGTGTTCGTGATGCACAAGAAGTGGAAAACTTCCTTTGGCACTTGGAGAACTACTTCAAGCATGGCAAAGTGAGGGACAACGAGGCCATGATCAACATTGTTGTACCTCTTAGAGACTGCCATGCTATGGTGGAGAAGGAAGATGGACGACGTGGAGAAAGGTCTATGTACTATTAGCACGTGGGATCAGTTCAAAGCCGAGTTCAAGCGACAATTCTTCCCAAACAATGTCTTGTACGAGTCAAGGCGCAAGCTGAGGGAGTTGAAGCAAACAGGGAGCATACGTGACTATGTCAAGCAATTCACTACCCTTATGCTTCAAATTCCCAACCTGACCAATGATGACTTGTTGTTCCACTTCGTGGACGGGTTGCAACATTGGGCTAAACAAGAGTTGCAACGCCGGCAAGTCGCGGATATAGACCAAGCCATAGTGGAGGCTGAATCATTGATGGATTTCAGGCATTACAAGCACGACAAAGGCAAAGGCAAGGAGTCAAAGGTTAACAATGTCAAAGGTTGGGGAGACTGTGGCAAAGGCAAGGAGATACAACAACAATACTACAAGACGCAAGATTCCAAAAAGTCGAGTAGACGGCAAAGCTACGCCGAGAAGAAGGCACAGTTCGAGAAGAATGGATGCTACATATGCGGAGGGTCGCACGACTTGAGGAATTGCCCCGACCTAAAGAGCCTCAGTGCCATGGTGCGTGAACGGAAGGAGCAGCCGCAAGGAGAGAGTCCGGGAACCGCACAGTTGGGTATGATCGGATTATGTGGTGCTGTCACAAAGCAAGCTATCCAACCTACCGAGAATGGAAATCAGTACGTGGATCTCACCATCAACAACAAGCCCGCTCGTGCAATTGTGGCTACTGGAGCAACTCATAATTTCGTGATTGAGGCTGCCGCAAAGAGACTAGGATTTAAGCTTGCTCCAACCAACCCTCGCGTCAAGACCATGAATGCCAAGCTACAAAATGCTAGTGGGATAGCTAATGGCATTGGTGTCAAATTGGGAACATGGGAAGGTATGACAAACTTTACCGTAACCGCTATGGATATCTTTGACATCATACTGGGGCAAGAGTTCTTTAGACATTGTCATACTTTGATCGACCCCTACCTCCAACATCTCTTGGTTATGGAGCGAGAAAGAGCTTGCATGGTACCTACAGTGACTATGCCACACGGACATATCCAAGCACAACTCTCAGCCATGCAGGTTGTCAAGGGGATCGAGAAGGGGGAGCCGACGTTCGTGGCAACCATCACAAGTCTGGAGGAAGCCAAGAGTTCTCAAGAGACATTGTCGCCGTTGCATAGAGAAGTTGCTTGAGGAAAACAAAGATGTCATGCCCGAGGAGTTGCCTAAGAACTTGCTGCCAAGGCGAGAGGTGGATCACAAGATTGAGTCGGAGCCAGGGGCTAAGCCACCCGCGTTTGCCCATATCGTATGGCACCGCCCGAGCTAGAGGAGCTCAGGAAACAATTGAAAGAGCTGCTAGATGCTGGTTACATTCGCCCATCAAAGGCACCTTTCGGCGCACCAGTATTGTTCCGGAAGAAGAAGGATGGGTCGTTGCGCTTATGCATAGACTACCGAGCACTTAATAAGGTCACAGTCAAGAATAAGTACCCGATCCCACTCATTGATGACTTATTCGATAGACTTGGGCAAGCCAAGTACTTTACCAAGGTGGATCTTCGCAAGGGCTACTACCAGGTTTGCATTGCAGAAGGGGATGAGCCGAATGCAGCATGTGTGACGAGATATGGAGCCTTTGAGTGGTTGGTGATACCCTTCGGCTTAACCAATGCACCAGCCACATTTTGCACCCTTCTGAACAAGATTTTTCACCCCTACCTTGATCAGTTCGTGGTAGTCTACCTAGACGACATAGTCATCTACAGCAACACCTTAGAGGAGCACATGGAGCACTTAAGGAAGGTTTTCCAAGTCTTGCGGGAGAATGAGCTATACATCAAGAGGGAGAAATGTGAGTTCGCACAATCAAAGGTGCACTTCTTGGGCCATGTCATTCGCAATGGCGAGCTACGCATGGACGAGGCTAAGGTATGTGCTATCCAAGAGTGGGAGGCATCTACAAAGGTAACTGAGTTCAGATCCTTCCTTGGCCTTGTTAACTACTATCGTCGGTTCATCAGTGGATACTCAGCAAAGGCCGCACCATTGACTGAGTTGCTAAAGAAGAACAAGTCATGGGGTTGGACGGAGCATTGTTAAAAGGCGCTTGAAGGCCTTAAGGCAGCTGTAACAGAGGAGCCAGTCTTGGCGTTACCTGACTTTGCCAAGACATTGGAGGTGCACACAGATGCCTCAGACTTTTCCATTGGGGGTGTCCTGATGCAGGATAGGCATCCTATAGAATTTGAGAGCCGAAAAATAAATGATACTGAGCGGCGTTACACGGTGCAAGAGAAGGAGATAACTGCCACTGTGCATTGCCTTCGTACATGGCGACATTATTTGCTCGGGTCGAGGTTCGTGGTCAAGACTGACAATGTGGCTACTAGCTACTTTCAGACACAGAAGAAGCTCACACCAAAGCAAGCTAGGTGGCAGGATTTCTTGGCCGAGTTTGTTTATGTGCTGGAGTACAAGCCAAGCAAAGGTAACGTTGTAGCCGATGCCTTGAGCCGGAAAGCCGAGCTTGCTTCAATAAGTTCAACAAGATGGGACATTAGTGAGGCTATAAAAGAAGGCATGCAGCATGATCAAGCAGCCAAACAACTTATCGAGTTAGCCAACCAGGGAAATACGAGACGTTTTTGGGTCAAAGACGGCCTACTACTTACCAAAGGTCGGCGGGACTACGTGCCTAAGTATGGAGACATTAGACGGCGGATCATAAGGGAGAGTCATGACACAATGTGGGCTGGTCATCCAGGACAACGTCGCACTAGGGCCTTGGTTGAGTCAGTCTATTGTTGGCCACGCATGCGAGATGACATAGAGTGTTATGTGCAAACTTGTCTTGTTTGTCAACAGGACAAGGTTGAGCAACAAAAACCCGGAGGACTTTTGGAGCCACTACCAGTTGCGGAACGTCCATGGGAGAGTGTGACTATAGACTTTATCACTTGCCTACCGAAGTCTGACGGTTATGGTACTATTATGGTGGTGGTGGATGGATTTTCCAATATGCCACCTTCATGCCCGCCTCACCGGGTTGCACAGCCAAGGAAGCCGCCAAGCTATTCTTTAAGAACGTGGTGAAGTACTGGGGCTTACCAAGGCATATCATAAGTGATCGAGACCCCTGTTTTACTGGGAACTTTTGGAGAGAGTTATTCGACATACTTGGCACGGAACTACACTTTTTCACTAGTTTCCACCCACAAACGGATGGACAAACGAAACGGGTCAATGCCTTACTAGAATGCTACTTGAGGCATTATGTAAGTGCGCATCAGAAAGACTGGGCAAGGCTCTTAGACATCGCACAATTCTCTTATAACTTGCAGCGGAGTGAGTACACGGGGAGGAGACCATTTGAGCTAGCCACAGGCCAACAGCCACAAACTCCACATTCATTACCAGCTGCGTTCGAGGGAAAGAGTTTGGGGGTATCATATGGCCAAATGATGGGAGGAGCAGCTTGACACTGCTAAGTCCTACTTGGATAGGGCAGCTAAGAAGATGAAGAAGTTTGCGGACCGTAAGCGGCGTCCCACGGACTATAGAGTTGGGGACATGGTCATGGTGAAGTTTAACGAAACAATTCAAGGCAATACGGGGCATGCATCAGAATCTGATTCGCAAGTATGATGGGCCATTTAAGATCATTGCCAAGGTAGGCAAGATCGCATACATCTTCCATGCCAGCATGCTTAAGCCATATCATGAAGATAAGGATGATCCGAGTAGGGGCCAATCAAGTCGAGCACCTATGATTATCATCTCCTCGCATGATAGGGAGATTGAGGCTATCATAGATTACCAGGCCAAGCGAAAACAAGGGCAAAAAGCCACTGTTATGTTCCTCGTCCATTGGAAAGGGCAATCACCGGAGGAGGCCACGTGGGAATGATATGAAGACTTGTGGCAATTCAAAGATAAGATCCGAGAGTTTATGCAGCAACATTGCGCTGCGGTCGTCGCAATATTAGGTGGGGGAGAGTGTGATGACCCGCCACGTCATCATGCCACGTAGGCGCCATTTGGCATATATTAATGCCATGTGGAAGCTTACATAAGAGGAAGGCTAGCATTTGTGAGAAGATTCTAGAGAAGTATGAATTTTTCCTTTGGAAGACCCTAGATCCTTATGGAATTGCTAGGAAAGTCCTTGGAACCTTCTAGGCTTGTAGAAAATTCTAGAGGGTGTACTTATTTGTAAATATTAAGGACTTGTGTAACAATTAATATTTATACTCTAGCCCCTGAAGGACTAGTATATAAAGGGGTCATCCATTTGTAATTCATCAAGCAAAACAATTCAAGTTCTCTCTAATACAAAGTTTCCTTTAACAATTCTCTTGTGTTCTTTCTATCATTCTCTTAGCGATCTTGAGTGTAGTAAGGCTGACTTGGCATAGGAAGAACGTGAGCCAGATGTGCAAGATCGTGAGCGAGTTGTCAAGTGCCACATGTGTACTTAGTTAACAACTAAGGACGTGACACTAGAATGCATTTATTTTTAGTTATTTCTTATGATTTCAACTTATACACCGACAGTATCAACTGTCAAGAATTTTCCTAACAATCAAGTTCATTCAAAATATGTCTACACGTGACCCGACAACATATATAAGTTAAACTCTTTCTTTTAACAAGAGGTTTTGTTTAAAACAGGTTTTTTCTATCTCTCCAATTAACAACAAATAAATTCCATGAAAGTTACGACAAATGCTATTAATGGATCAAGATGCTTTTTTCATGTCCACCAAGACGCTTTTACATTCTGATATAATCTTAATAGTCGACTGTATTACGTTCTTACCTAACGTTCATCTACTATAACTTGTACGATTCACGACCATCCGTTTTCTCTTACCATGGTTGTTTCTCTCTCATGGTATCGTTCTAATAGAACTGGGATTTAGACTTCTTGATGATCTTGAGCTTAGAAACTAATAAATCTCAGACATTCATCAGAAGTTTGAAGAATTTAGAGCAGGTATCAAACAGAATATTCAGGTATCATCACTAAGAGAGGAGGCTAGTGAATTACTGGATAATCAGACTGCCATAGTAAAAATGCCATAGAATAGAAAATACTAAGATGCCTAATGGGGTGTCAAATTAGTAGCACAACCACTTTTTAGCCTTCTTGCGAAGCTCTGACATAGCCAATATTGCCATTGACAAAGCCCCCGCTCTCTAATTTGTCACCACAACCAGCACCAAACTGCCACAAGACCCCTCATAACATTACTACAACAATTGCCACTGCATCCACTGTGACCTTCAGTGGCATTTCTTTAACAGCCTTTGTAAGATGCTTCACTCTAAATTCTTGCCACTGCCTAGCAGGCTACTACACTCATATACTTTTTTAGGGATAAGTAGGCTAATGATGTTGTCCATTCTCAAAGTATCAGCAAGTATAACAGATTCCGGTGAGAAGTTTTTCAAAGAAATATTACTCCTCAAATTACTTTAACTAACCGTCCCTTATTTATTCAGGGGAGAAGATTCTAATAAGCAATAGAGCTTCCCAGTAAATGCCCTCTAGTAGTAAATTTCAAGCATTGGTTCTTGTCTAAACATGGCACAAGGAACATGTGCAGCGTGGTAGAGAATATAACTTAATTCTCTACCATGGGTCATTCAACTACTAAAGCATCAAAGATTAAGATACAAGCAACAGCTGTCTGAAACTTCAAGTCTTCTATCAATGAAAAGCCGCATTATCCATATTTAGGGCTCAGCCAACATGCCAAACAGCAAATTTCATCTCTCTAACACCTGATAAGTGGCATTGCTTCTTTTACAAAAGAAAGAGAGTAAATTACTCTAATCACCCTAAAAGATTGTGCAGCGGTTCATAGTTTACTATGGGTTTATCTTTCCATGATAACGATGGTATGCGTACTTTTAAGATTATATGATATGACTTGAGGCCAGTTATAAGAAACTTAGACAGGCAGCTGATATAAGTGCTTGGGTCATAATATAGGAATTAGGATAGAATTCTTGATTAGTCCCTGTTCACATGCAGTATAGAGTCCAAGGAGTCCTTCTCTCAACCCCATTTTGAGAAAGTATTCAAACAGCATCTCATGAACTAACACAGATTTTTCATCATTGTCGGAGGGAAAGCAAATTTCACTAGTAGGAGATCAAAATTGTAAACAAGAACTGCAACAACAATTAGCTTGAATTAGAAAGTCTGGACTAACTTAATGAACCATCAAAAGAAGATTGAAATTGCTCAATCAACTCAGCAGCTTTTTTATGCAAATATATCAATGACCCAGCCTGTGTGAACCTGTAACATTGTCGGTCTAAAACTCTGGTAAAGAAGAATTGTGATACGTCGACGTAATGCAAAAACCAGTCAATGAATCATGACAAGCTATTGAGGATTCATATAACTAAGCTTAACTAGTTTGGAATTAAGGCTTGTTGCAAGAGCAAGAGTGACAAAAGAATATGGATGAGACCGAGCAAGTTCATGCGCAAGTTTCCAGGCAACGTACATGCATGTAGGGTAACTTTTATATTTTATTAATTTTTTGATTCAGGAAGTAGGGTGCTAAATCCAGAAGATTAAAATAAAGAAAATCAAATATACAGGGAACAAGTGAAGTTGGAAAGAATGAGAATACTCATTACCTTGGAAGCACCAACCCTTTCTTTCAGGAACACACCAGCTTTCAGCACCCGTAGCATCAGTGAGGTCCGAATAAACAAGTTTCATAACTCTGTAAAAATGAGATATGTGTGATAGACAAGAAAGCTGTGTGATCAAGTTGAGCTGATGAGAAAGCAGCCTGATTCAAGGAGTCCCTGGTTTGGGAGATCTGAGAAATTTGTTGCTGAAGAATTACTCAGATTCTTTCTTCTTCTTTTTTGATAAGCGATAAATTATCTCAGATAAAAGCAACTAGAACTAAGACTTAGTATTACTATACCTAGTGCTGACAAAATGAGCCCACATTTTGCTAACCCGTCCAATCCGCCCATATTTTAATGGGTTGGGTGAGTGATATTTAAGTTGGGTAAAATTTGGACTTCAACCCATAGAAATATGAGTATTCATGGATAAAATATGGGTTAGACTAGTGGGTTATCTTCCAACTTTCCTCTAATTGAAGGAAATTATTTTCATTATCAAGAGAAAGAAAAATATTTTTCAAAACTCTTTTTCAATGTAACTCACCATATGCCTCATCCCCAACCCCTACACCCCCTACTACCATCCCAAACCCACCCAACTCAATAGAAATATTATTAAGGGTGTGTTTGGTATAAAGGAAAATGTTTTCCAAGAAAATATTTTCTTGGAAAACAAGTAGTAATCTTATTCATTTTTTGGTGATCGCCGCAAAACTTTCGAAACCGCAAAATTTCGAACCCGTAAACTTTATAATTTCTAAAGCTGTAAAATTCGAAACACATAAACCTCCGAAATCATAACTTTGGAACTTGTAAAATTTTGAACATGTAAATCGAAAGATGAAAAAAGTAAAAACTGAAAATATATAAAAAAATATATTTATTTTTTCCGGGGGGGTGGGGGTGCAGAAAAAAAAACAGAAATTATAAATTACAAAAAAAGTAAAAAAAACATTTGTGCGAGTGGGGGTAGGGGGTGGCCGCGGGGGGCGGGGGAGGACGGGGAGTAGGAAAAAAACAAAAAATTTAAAATTACAAAAAAAAAGAATTGGAGAGAGGGCAGGGGGTGGGGTTAGGTGGGTGGGTATGGGGTGGGTTGGTGAGGGTAAGGAGGGTGGGGAAAGTTGAAAGAAGTTTTAGAAAATGTTTTCCCTTCTCTTGATAGGGAAAATATTTTCCTCCAATTAGAGGAAAATATTTTCCTCCAATTGGAGGAAAATGAGTTGATGAGGAAAATATTTTCCAAAATATTTAAGCCAACCAAACATGGAAATATTGTAAAACATTTTTCGGAAAAAAAATACAACCCGTATAAATTGCATTAGAAAAAAAAATACACTTATATAATATGGGTTAACCCATATTCATCCCGCCCATTTGACACCCAATCCGTTCAGCATGAAATATGGGCGGGTTGAGACCCAACCCACTTTTGCTCAACCCATTTTTAACCCGCCCAAATCCAACCCAACCAGCCCATTTGCCACCACTAACTATACCATATTCCTATAAGTCCATTACAATTAAATACTGGTAGAATCTTATAACTTTATAAAATAAAAAGGCCAAATACCTGTACGGCCCCTTAAACTTGGCTCTAGTTTCCATTTAGACACTTTAACTATGGTCAGTACCTATTGAACAGTGTAACTTAATTTCATGTGTACCTATTAAACACCTCATGTGACGTGGCATAATGGGTGATTTTCACTCAAAGTTGGGCGCGTGAATAAGAAATATTACATTTGTTTTTTCTTCAAACAATTTTTTTTTTTCTTCTTCTTTCTCCTTCATCGTCTCTATAACTAATCTCCCTCCAAATTTTCCTTCTTTCTTCTCTGGAATTACTTACAGATTCATCCCACTTCGAACATTGATTAATTTGTCATTGCACTTCAAATTCGATAAACTTACATGCCAAAGAAGAAGTCTAAACCTAGAAATGATTTATCAAGAAAGATCGAGAGAAACCTTGAAATCCAAAAAAATATAAAATTAAAACCTAACAATTTCAGAAATCCATCTAGAAATTCAAGCAATTTAAAACAATAACCAAGCAAAATCGACTCGCTTTTGCAAAGAGAACCCAACAAGAAAGAACAGCAATGTCAAACATCAACCAAGCAAAACCCAACAAGACAAAGTAGCAATTTCAGACATCAACCAGGCAAATTCGATTTTCCAGAGAGAAACCCAATAATTTCAGAGATTAAACATGAAAAATTAACTTTATTTTGCAGCTACATACATGGAAATTAAACCAACGATTTCGCCAGCATCGACTTTTCCGTTAGATGTTAGAATTTAATGCCACAAATTTTCAACCAAGAAACAACAATATGCTATTCTTTTTGACATAGCCAGAGAGAGGGTGCGAGAGATAAGAGGAGGAAAGACATGAATGGAGCTACAAGGAAGAGATAGCTTTAGAAAGAGGGGAGGGGGTAACAGATGAATGTAGACTCCCCCGGGGGAAGGTGTAGATAAAATTAAAAGGGGTGCAAAATAGAATTTTTATTTATTGTCTCAAAATCACTTTCTTTTTTGGATATTTAGCCTTTAAAAAGAAAATAGAAAATCAAAATGGCCACATGTCACTTTTTGATTCGTTCTATTGCCACATCATCCGAAAGTGAACAATACGCACTTAATTTTTTACACAGGGTAAGCGAGAGGTGTTTAATAGGTGCACCTGAAATTAAATTGGAGTGTTCAATAGGTACTATCCATAGTTAAAGTGTCTAAATGGAATTAGAACCAGGTTTAAGGGGCCGTACAGGTATTTGGCCAAATAAAAATAAACACTGCTCAACCGAAGCTAAGATTGGTGGTGGCGGCTAGATGAAGGCAAGGGAAAAACATGTAAACTCTAGCAGTCAATTACCCAGTAACCTTCTTCATAGAGAAATTAACCATGTTACCAATAACCAGCCTGGAGAATAGCTCCATGGTATTTGGACAGCAAGCTATTTCATTATCATGTCTGACTTTTCATTATGTAAATTCTGCATTGCAAACCATATTAAAACTTACAACAAGAATGGGCTTTTTATAGGGATTAAGGCATAGTTGATGTATGTTTTCGAGAAAGTCATTATATCCTAGTTAAAGATATAATTCTTTACTTAATTATATCATAGTTGATGTTACACTTACTTCTGATGTTTTCGAGAAAGTCATTATATCCTAGTTAAAGATGTTTTCGAGAAAGTCATTACTTAATTCTTTTGGTATTACAGATAAAGCGGACTGAATCAGATGATTTACACAGCCGACCTCAGCTAGTTTGAGATTGAACATAGCTGACTGGTTGATTATGAGATTTGGCATGGTTGTTGTACATGACAAGTGAAAGAAAGATTTAAAATCAGACAAATTTCAAAAAAGAAAAATGAACACAGAAATATCAGAACCACTTCTCATGTGGAAGAAGCAAATCAGCTTCTCATGGTGTAATTGCTAGTGCGAGAAGGTGAAAGAAGAAACCAAGAAAATAAGAGGCCGAGATCCAGCAGATTAGAGTTCCATGGAGTCATATGTAGAAAGCAGGCAATGAGATTGAAACGACCTTACAGAAGGTATAGTACCATTTGCTTCATATTAACTAGGTCAAAAGACTAAGATGGTCTAGCAGAATGCATGCAACCTTTTGTTCCCTCATATCCACTTCTCAGTCCTATTTCAACCTTCTCAATAAAGTATTTCTATGATGCATTAGCCGTGAGCCATGGTGAGTGAAGGAGATAAAAGGGGACGAGGTAGACCTAAAATCACATGGAAAGAAGTTGTCTCGAAAAACCTACAAACTATTGGAATCAATTCAAACCTAATGAAAGATAGGACACAATTGAAGAAAAAGACTTACAGGCAGTACCAATTAGTTGGGAATACATTTCAGTAAAATGTTAATACGTCCTATGCTTTCTAAGAATCTATTAGCCTTACTAGAGATTTTGATCCTTATGAAAGTAGGAAATAAATAGACTTCTAGTACTTTTTGTTTCTATTTTTATTTTGTGAAATGTTGGCTTGAGATGAATTTAAATGGGGAACATGGTCATCGTCGAGAATTCATATAGCCAATGGATTTCAAGGATCAGTCAAATTCGCCAAAAGGAGGGGAATTTTCTCGACCCTTTGGTAAACCGAAGTCACTCGGAAAGGTGGGAAAGCAGTTCTTCGGGTGAGCAGTTTCAAAGGATCAAGGAATAATAAAAGCTAACCAAGATGGCTTAGGCTGAATGCTTACCTTATGCTTACGTACTGGTCGTAGAGAAGGTAGGTAGGAATAGATGGGCTGACGGATTAGGGGAACGGACCGCTTGCAAGACTGAAAACTCAAAGAAGAAACAACAACAACAACAACATACCCAGTATTATCTCACACCATGGGGTCTGGGGAGGGTAGTGCGTACGCAGACCTTACCCCTACCTTGTGAGGATAGAGAGGATGTTTCCAATAGACCCTCGGCTCAGGAAAGCATAAGCACCACATTAATGAAAATATAGACAAGAAGGGACAATACCAAAAAGCCATAAAAAAGCAGAATAAAACAACAAGATAGTAAAAAAGCAGCTATGATTGAGGATGATGATAGTGGTGGTGGTAGCGGTGGAGGTGGTGGTGGTGGGTGGTATGGTGATAGTTGATAATGGTAGGCGGTGGTGGCAGTTAATAATGAATAAGGATGATCACATCTTAATGAAATTAAGTCTTTGTTATAGATCTTGATCATATAGACCTATTCGGACTCATTAAGTGGTTGTGAAGTAAAAAATACAAACACACTTAATGATTAAGATCTAAATAATTAAGATTCATACTTTAAAAACAAACGCACTTAATGTTTGAAATCTGAATGATCAAGATTCAGACCTCCATTAAGTGCAAACAAATGAGGGCTAAGATGGCTTAGGCTGAATGCTTACCTTATGCTTACGTACTGGTCGTAGAGAAGGTAGGTAGGAATAGATGGGCTGACGGATTAGGGGAACGGACCGCTTGCAAGACTGAAAACTCAAAGAAGAAACAACAACAACAACATACCCAGTATTATCTCACACCATGGGGTCTGGGGAGGGTAGTGCGCACGCAGACCTTACCCCTACCTTGTGAAGATAAAGAGGATGTTTCCAATAGACCCTCGGCTCAGGAAAGCATAAGCACCACATTAATGAAAATATAGACAAGAAGGGACAATACCAAAAAACCATAAAAAAGCAGAATAAAACAACAAGATAGTAAGGTGATCAACAGAAGATGCAAAAAAAAAAACATACTCCCTCCATTCCAGTTTATGTTAACCTATTTCCTTTTTGGTCAGTTCCAAAAATAATGACCACTTTTTAAATTTGGTAATAATTTAGCTTAAACTTACAATTCTACCTTTAATGAGAAGTTTTTATAGACACACAAATACTCTGGGCCCCTTTTTGACTTGTTTAAGACCACAAATTTCAAAAGTCTTCATTTTTTCTTAAACTCCGTGTACACTTAAACAGGTTGGACATAAATTGGAACGGAGGGAGTACTTATTAGTGTTAGATTAGCTGTGAACCAACTCAAGAGATAGTAGCTTTTAAGAACCAGAGAAACCAGAATAAAAAGCCTTTAAATCTAACAGGTATTCAAACTACAAGTTACTTAAATTCCACCCATCACTTGCACAAAAATTGTGTCAAATCGTTTGGCATTGAAATGTAACCAACTTGAACAGATCGGTATTCATATAGCTAACCTAACAAATTCCAGATCGAGGCACATTTGATTGATTTATTAACTAATTTTCATAAAAATAAGGACTTTTAACAAATATGATCTCCAATAATCAAGCATTTTATAATACAGAAGTAAAGCAGCTTACAGATAAAGAGCATTAATAGAATGATGCATCATCATTTCAACACATTAAACAGAGCTGGATTAGCAGTGGCTGTGCTGACTTGTACTTCAAGCAGTTCCAAGCGACGTTCAAGTGTATCGAGCTTCTCATTCAGTGTCGCCAATTTACTCTTCGTCGTTGCCTCTGTAAATACAACAAAATTCATCACTACACTGTTAAAAAAAAAAAGGGAAAACGGTACAATTCACCCACACTACCAAATCAATGAATGCAACACATACATCTTTCATACACACATTTACTACTTAATCATGGTTACTGGAAAAATTACTAAGGAAATGGAAGGAGTTAGAGAAAGTTACCGAATTGGACGAGGAAATCGAAAAGTTTGCGGACGTTAAGAGAGATGTGAGAAATGAATTCACGATTCTCCCAATCGGCTTGGACTGCTATGCCTACATTCACGGCGTTTGTAATTCCGCCGGCTCTAGCCATATTTTGCCCTACTGCTTCCGATTTGAGAATGAAATATAGAGAGAAGTGAAAAGAGAACAATGAATTTAGCGATGATTTTCTTATATCTTTGTAATTGGTAGACGTCGGAGCAATGGAGCTGAGCAGCGCTCGGTTGACTGCAGTTTCCCCCTTTTGCTGTTTGTTTTCAATTTTTTGCTTCTTTTTCTTTGTTTTTGTTATATTTGTAATTTGTAAGTTAAGAAAAATGATGGAGATAGTGCGACCTTCTTATCTTTAAAGGCAAGCATCTTTTTAATTGCACAAAATTTCGCAAGTTTGATGTATGGCTGCGTGTCAAAGAAAATTGGGGAAATGGCCAAAATATATTCCTCTCATTTCTAATATATTATTCGGTCAAATTTATTCCTACCATTATATTATTTGGCCAAATGTACTCATATCATCAGCAAATATTTAAAAATTATCCCTTGATCTATTAAGTATTTCAAAAAATTTCAAATTCCTTTTATTTAAATCACTTATTATTCTTCTTGCTTCATATTTTCAAAAATTACTGTTGGTGTAAATGTTATAGTTACTAAATTAGACAAATTATTCATAATTTTTTTAATTCCAGTGGTTTGGGCTTAGATGTGGCCTTTCATTCCTTAGGGAGTGAGAGGGGAAAGGGTGGGTGGGCCCCTACAAGTTCTTGAAGTTGGATGGAACGAAAGCGCATGTAGGAAACGAAACTCAGATCTATGGTGCTATATAAGATAAGCATTTCCTGATCGGGTAAAGATTAAATTACCAATGCACTCACTTCTTTTCTTGTAATAATGGGTTTGGAATTGGTTTAAAATTTTATTTATTTTTCAATCATATACACACCGTAGAATTTAGTAGATCTATTTATTATGTATTATATGCAGCTGATCATCATGTATATATATGTATATTCAAATATATTTTGTCATTGTCTGGTTAGTATAGAGTTCGATCGACTAGCTTAAAGTGCATAATATGCAAATATTTGATTAAAGCAAAGTTGAATTGTACAATGTAAAGTCTCCGAGGAACTTCAACTTCAATCACTAGTACTTGCAACGTCTCCATACATTTGGTGCAACAAATTCATTAAAATTGGGATGTTGTAAACTTTTAGATTTTAGAAAAGCCACATAATCTAGATTTTTCAATTTTATAATACTTTGTTTATTAACGATTGTATTATTTAATATTATTTTCTCTTTTTTTTTTCTCCAATTCAAAAAGCAGGTAAATGCTAATTATATCAAAAATAGTGGACTAAGAAGATGAATCAGTAACTTAATTAAAATGATTTGGGAGATTCTGGGTCATCTGACGGACTGAGGGGTAATTTTTTAAAAGTTTACTGATTATAGGGATAAATTTAGCCTAATAGTATAACGATAAGGATAAATTTGACCCGATAATATAATGAAGGTTAAAAGTAGACAATATCCAAAAGTATAGGGATATATTTGGCTCTTTTCCCAAGAAAATATACTCCATTTTACTTGTCGTGGTTATTAAAAATATAGTTATCATTTAAAAATTTTAAGATATATTTAATTATTTTTCTCATTTTATCTTTAGGATTAGTTGTTCTTAAAAGTACCGAATATTGATTATATAGCATAAGAACTTAACTTTGAGAGTAAATCTATCCATATCTATATTATTATAAAAGCACGAATATCAAAACACTAAATGTTAGATGATAAAAATATCCCCAAAATATTGATCGATTGTTATGCCCTTTAAAATAAATATAATTTCTTGATAATACAATTTCATATTGGATATAGTAGTAATTAAACTTGACCTAAATATTATTTTGTGTAATTCTATGCGCAATCAGTTTCCTGCTTTTTAGATATTAAAATCCGACATAAATCATTTTACATTTAAAACATCAAAGTAAAACTTTGAAGATACGACTTGAAGTAGGAAAAAGCTTAAAATTATAGGAGAAGATCAATTCTTTTTATGTTGGCTTAAAGACTAATTTTAATTGTTTATTATATTCCTATAACCAATATGATCATGGCTACTGGTAGAGGGTCGGAGGTTTTTTATTTTGTAAATATTATTCTCTTAAAAAGATATATTATGTGGTTGATAAAATTATAATGTAAATCAACTAATAATGAATTGTTTAAAATTCGTATTGGAATGCATTCTTCTATTATTAGAACAAGAGTCCATTTCAACGTTTTAGCTATTTGAAATGTTATATAATACGTGTTTGATGTTTCAAATCTATACTAATTCTACACAAATAAGAACACTTTAAATGGTTCTTACCTTAAGTTATATACAAACGTTTTCATTGGCATATTACCTTCTTACAAAGTTGTCACTCAGAACATATTAAAATTTGTATATTTTTTCTTTTATGTCTTTATTTTTTTGTTTTTTTCTTCTTCTTTTCAGTATGTGAATTATTAGATATATGTTGGATGCTTCTCCACTTATATGCATATTGCGGTATCCATCTTTTTGAAAGTTTTGCTTACATTTTTTTTTGGGTACGGCTAATCAGATATTTAGTAAAGGTTTTAACTATGTGTTGCAGATAATCCTATTACGAATTTTGCTATCTTTGCTTGAAGAACAATGATCGCACTTTCAATTGTAACNNGGATAGCTTCGTTAGGTGATTTGGGACTTAGGAGTGTGTTCGGAATATTTTTGTGATGTCCAGTGTAGAATTAGGATTGAATTGGCGAAAGTTAATTTTTGGTGATTTCCTGTTGGCAGTGAAAAATAGGCTATCGGGTCGGAATGGAATTTCGACAGTTAAAACAGGTTCGTAATGTCATTTTGGATATGTCTGCAAAATTTCAGGTCAATCGGAGGTGTTTTGGATAGTTTCGGCATCGTTGGTGGAATTTAGAAATTTCAAAGTTCTTAGGCTTGAATCTGATGTGATTTTGGTGTTTTGATATTGTTTTGGGTGTTTCGAGGGTGCAACTAAGTTTGAATGATCATTTGTGATGTGTTGGTATGTTTGGTTGGGGTCCCGAGGGTCTTAGGATTGATTTCGGATGGTTAACGGGCATTTTGGCTTTGGAAAAGACTGTTGTTTTCTGGTATTTTGACAGCTGAAATTTTTTCATCGCGATCGCGTAGGAGTATATGTGATCGCGTAGGGTTGGTCTGAGGCAGGGGAAAACTCGCTCTATGCGATAGCGTAAAAAGGGGCGCGATCGCATAGGTTTGGTAGGATGAGCAGTGCGGTCGCGTGGGTTGATGTGCGATCGCGTAGAATAAAAGGGGGCGCATGAGTTTGGGCAGTTGGTCATCGCGACCGCGTGAAATTGTGTGCGATCGCAATGGGCTGGAAATCAGAGCTTCGCGATCGCGTGAGCTAAGCCGCGATCGCAGAGAGTGTTTTTGGGCAGCTGAGGAATTGTGCTTCGCGATGTGGGTCCCGCGATCGCGATGAATAAAGACCTGGACATTAATTAAATAAACCCTCCGCGACCAATACCCACTTTTCCACCATTTATGAACGGGAAGAAGCTTTTGAGGCGATTTTTAAGAGAGGAAATCATTTTTCTTCATTGAGGTAAGAAACTTAGACCCTAAAATTCGATTATATGTGATTAAGGATCAAAATATCAGTGTTTAATTCATGAAAATCAGTAGAAAAAGGTAGAGTTAGAGCTTGAGAATATGAGACCTTTTAGGGATGATTTGAGGGGTCAAACGAACTCCGATTTAGCGTTCTTTATATGTACGGACTCGTGAGATATGAAGAACATTTTGGTATAAAATTTGTCAAGTTCCGAGACGCGGACCTGGGGGTCGGGTTTTGGCTAATTTCGTATTTTATGCTAAAATTGATATTTTTCGATTGGAATTCATTCCCTTAGAATAGTTTGACGTGAAAAATCTGATCTTTATAGATTTGGAGAAATTGGAAGTTGATTCGAGAGGCAAGCGTGTTGCGGAATAGCTTTTCGGGCTAGTTTGAGGTAAGTAATGTCTTTAAATCCTGTCCTGAGGGTATGAAACCCCGAACTTTACATCCTTTCACGGATTTGGAGTAACGCACACACTGGATGACGAGTGTGGGGCGTGCACGAATTTGAAAATTGGAAAAATGTTCCTTTTTGGGAAACTATTGAGTAGCAAAACCGCTTTTAAAGCATATGGTTATTAGTATTACTATGTTTTGTTATACTTGGGTTGTAAGCCATGTTTGGGGCCTAGTGCCGATCTGTTTTAACCCCTTGGGGGCTATTTTACTGATATTCTCACTACTTTGAAATTATGATTCTACACTCAGTCTTTCTTGTGAAATTGTTGACACTCTTATTTGATAATATTACTATTTCTTGAAATGAAATACTATTTTGGGTCGAGAACCCCGTTTTATTCATGGCCCGAGTGGCATGCTGAGAGTGTCTGACTGAGTGAGGTGAGGGCCAATATTATGAGGATGTTATGATATGAGAGAGGTCGAGTGCTTGAGAGTGATTTATGCCATGATGTGGCTTGTTTATAGCGCTTGGGCTTTAGGAGCCCCTCCGGAGTCTGTACACACCCCCAGTGAGCGCAGGTACCTACTGAGTGCGAGTGTTGAGTGATGAGTGATTGGGAGGCATGAGTGACAGTGAGGTTGCCCGCGGTATTTCGAGGTAGTTGTTTCATAGCCTCAGTTATCTATGCTTATGGCTTTACCACTACTAGGTAGGTCATACTATATCACAACTCTTACTTCGGTTTATTATTATGGAGACTTGCCACCCAACTCCAGGTTTTTCTCTCACCGCTTATCCTATATGTATAAATCTAAGCCATTTAATGCTTCCTTATTACCGTCCATCTTAATAATGACAACATAATCTCATCTCATACTTTGTAACTTTCATCCATTCATTGTTGATTCACCTTAATATTGATCTATAATCTACCACTGATAATTTAAAATCTCTTATGTAATATATCGTCACTAGGGCTTATGTTGAAGCCTGCTTCCTTATTTCCTCAGCTAGTATTTCGTTGTAGTACTTAGGGAATAACTTCTAACTCTTATAAAGTTGAGACCTTATTACATTGTATATCCCACGGTATTTATGATGTCTTACGATTGAGCTCTACCGCACGATCTAGAGTAAAAAGAAAGAGTAACAGTCCTAAATGCCCTGTAGCCTCTTGCTTATAAGTATGGTGCACAACACACCCATAAACAAGACTCTACTAGACACGGCTCATAGACAACCCCTAGGACAGACCTGCTTTGATACCAAATTTGTCACGACCCAAACTGGAGGATCATGACTAGCACCCGGGCCATACTTGCCGAGCACCAACGTACATTTTATCTAACCTTCTTATTATCTTTAAGGGATAACGAGATCAATATAAATGGTAGATATTGATCATGAACATACATCACATGGGATGACAAGATTGCTAAGAAACTACATAAAAGGTACGAGCTACAACGCTGCCATGAAAGACTATACAACAAAAATTATCCAACAAGGCATACCAAACTATACATGAGTTGACACCTGTCTATGAGGCTCTAAAGGAGAATAAGTAATGCAACATAGCCGGAACAGGGCTCCGACATACCCATAACATCTATAACAAAAATGCATACCAAGACCACGGCAAGTCCGGAGAAGGGATATCGCCTATAACCGCTGAACTAGAAAGCCTATTATGGTGGGGGAGTTATGTCTACCTGTCTATCAGGACCTGCAGCACGACATGCAGCATCCACAAATAAAAGGACGTCGGTACGAATAAAGTACTGAGTATGTAAGGCAGGAAAGCATAAATAAGAATAGTAATGTAAAGAGATATGTAGGAGATACAACCTGTAGCATCTGAGTGCTTCTAAGATACAGTAATATGAAATGCATGATACATATATATACATAATCTTTTAAAACATCCGCATTTGTGGGCATCATCATCATCATAGAACATTCGCCTCTGTGGGCACCTTCATTATCATATCATACCCGGCCTCAAAGAGGACTCGGTAAACCCAACTGATCAGTGGTTGCA
>ML287524.1:17991-36549 GCA_005239495.1 Nicotiana undulata | reverse complement strand
GGGTTACTATATTTGACAACGATCGCTTGCACTCTTTTAAGGTGTAAATTGAGCGTATCAATAGTGTAAAATGGCCCCCCATCCCCCAGCTCCCTTTTAAAGCAGTGCGTTCACACTGGACTAGCCGCGTTCGCATAGGCTTGCCCTTGCCCAACTGTGCGTTCGCGAGCCAGTCTATGCGTTCTCATAGAGTAAATCCCAGGCCCTTCTCCGTTGTACATTGCGTTCGCATGGTTTACCATGCGTTCGCATATTATAAATACCTAGACATCAACAAACAGCAAACACCAGATTTTCTAAGTTCAAATCACCCCGACGCCTATCCGAAACTCACCCGAGCCCTCGGGGCTCCAAACTAAACATGTACACAACCTCAGAAACATCCTACGGACTTACTCGTGCGATCAAATCGTCCAAAATAACATCTCAAACAACGAATTTAGCATATAAATCAAAGAAAAATCTCAAAACTTCCAAAGTATCAAATTTAACAATTACGGGTCCGAATCACGTCAAACGACTTCCGTTTCTTACCAAATTTTACAGACACATCATAATTATCATATTGAACCTGTACCAGGCTCCGGAACCAAAATACGGGCCCGATACCATAAATTTCAAATATAATCAAATTTCTAAAATCTCTTATATTTTCAGAATAATAATTTCTTTCAAAAATTCATTTCTCGGGCTTGGGACCTCGGAATTCGATTCAGAGAATACGTCCAAGTCCCATATTTTCCTACGGACCCTCCGAGACCGTCAAATCACGGGTCCGGGGTCTGTTTTCCCAAAATGTTGACCGAAGTCAACTTAAATCAAAATTTTATGGCAAAACTAGCATTTTCTCAGTTTTTCATATAAAAGCTTCCCGGATATACGCCCGGGCTGCGCACGTAAAACGAGGTAAGATAAAAGGAGGATTTCAAAGCCTCGGAACACCGTTTTGACATATAAAACTGTCACGACCCAATTTACCATCCGAAAGGTATCTTGATAGCACCTAGTCTCTACGACTAGGTAAGCCTAATTTACGGATTAACATTTGTACTAAAACGATTAAAAACAAAATGAAGAACACAAACGACATAACAAAGCCGCTCGGCATATACAATTATATCTCTCCCAAGACCCGGAATATCACATTAGTCACAAGCTGTGTATCAAAAGTAGCTCTATACAACGAAGTAGTGGAAAATATAAAAGATGTCTATGCCTATACTAGAGTAGAAGGGGACTCGTGGGATTTTGCAGACACGGCAGAATTACCTCGCGGTCTCCTGGCAGCTGCTAAAGCGACTCCTAGCCACGAAACTGGGAGCTGGTACCTGGATATGCACATGGAAAACATGCGCATGAAAGGGCATGATTACTCCATAATTGGTACCTAGTAAGTGCCAAGCCTAACCTCAGTCAAGTAGTGACGAGGTCAGGTTAAGGCTCTATTGGATTTTTATAGTAAAACAGTCTAGAAAATTGAATAGAGAGAGATAATAAGCTAAGGTAAAAACAGTAGAAATAGTAAGCTGAAAGGAAATAGTAAAGGGAGCCCTCGACTCAGCACAACGTATCTCACAGTAGCAGATATGCAATGTAGTACAGGGGTAAAGCCCCGGAATCTAGTCCGTAGTCCCAATTTAAATATGCGATGTAGTATAGGGGGAAAGCTCCCGGAATCTCGTCCGTAGTCCCAATTTAAATATGCAATGCAGTACAGGGGGAAAGCTCTCGGAATCTCGTCCGTAGTCCCAATTTAAATATGCAATGCAAATGAATACCGAATACAATTTATTTAAACAAATCAGGAAGAATCACAGGCAAATACGGATAAAACTACCTAAGCATGGTGCAAATAGTAACAATTAGGGGAATTTCAAGTAAAACAGGTAGGCATGCTTATTCCTAATCTAAACTATACAGTTAGTACATGAAACAATGAAAAAGGGATAAAGTGATTTATGTCATGAAAGGAAAAGTGGAGTTTTAGCAACAATAGCCCGTGTACGCACTCGTCACCTCACGTACACGACGCCCATATAACAAAAATGGTATCAAAACAACCTAAGGGGAAGTCCCAAACATAGAGTTAGACAGCCACTTATCTCGACTGCGCTAATCAACTCAATACCACGCTCTTGCCACGAGTATCCGACCCCAAATGGTCCAAATCTATTCAATTCGATTGCAAAATGTAAATATAACTTTAAGGAATCAAAATAGCTAATAAGTTCGAAGCTAATACGTGAAATTAGGAAATTTGCCCAAAATGTCCCCCGAGCCCACGTCTTGGAATCGGGTAAAAATTATAAATTCCGAACACCCATTCGCTCACGAGTCTAACCATATAAGAATTACTCAAATCGGATATCAAAATCCTAATCAAAACTCAAGAATTCCGCCTAGGAACGTTATCCCATTTCCCCCAATTTTTCCACCATAATTTCGAATTTAAAGGATGGATTAAGGGGTATACTCATGGAAATTAGCCTAAACTGAGTAGGAATCATTTACCTAAATTGCCCAGGTGAAAAACTTTCCAAAAATCGCACTTTCCCGAGCTCCTAACTTCAAAATATGAAAAATAGTTCAAACCCTCGTTTTGGGTCTTTAAATGTTCTGCCCAGTTATTCCTCAGTGCGATCGCGAACTTCCAGTCGCGATCGCGAAGGGTATTCCAACACGCGCCTAAAATTCCTTCTACGCGATCGTAGGGTTCTGCTCGCGATCGCGGGCCTTATTTACTCAAACCTATGCGATCGCAGGCCTTATTTACTCAAACCTACGTGATCGCGGTTGGCTTCACGCGACCGCATATAACAATACTCAAATCCTCCACTGCCTAAGGTATTTTATGTGTTCGCGACATGGCCTATGCGAACGTAGTGACTGAGTTGCCATAACTACGTGATCGCGAACCTCTTTTTGCGATCGCAATGAAAAAAATGTAGACCTGCCTCCACTTACTCTACGCGATCATGGATACACTCACACGATCACAGTGAAGGAAAAACTGCAGCTGTAAAAACCAGAAAACCAGCAATAACACTTAAGGATAAAATGCCCGTTTGAGCATCTAAAACACACCCGGGGCCTCCGGGACCCCAACCTAACCTACCAACCAATACTAATACCGCATTCAAACTTAGTCGAGCCTTCAAAACACACCTCATAACATCAAAATCACCAATTATGCATGGATTCAAGCCTAAGAACTTATGAAATTTTCAAAATACACATCCAATGCCGAAACACGTCAAAACTCATCCGAATGACCTCAAATTTTACACACAGGTCATAAATGACACTACGGTCCTGCTTCCACTTGCGGAATTCCATTCTGAGTCCGATATCAAAATTTCACCTATCGGCCAAAATCGCCGAAATTTTAACTTTCGCCAATTCAAGCCTAAATCTACTACAGACCTCGAAAACATATTCCGAACACGCTACTAACCCCAAAATCACCCAATAGAGCTAACGGAGTCGATAAAATTCCATTTCTAATTTGTCTTCACACAGTTCTAACTACGGACCGATTACTAAAGCTTAAATTCACATTTAAGGACTATGTGTCCAGAATCTCTCCGAATTTCGCCACTCAACGTTCCGACAAGTCCCAAAAGCAGAAATAGACATGGGGGAAACATCTATTAGGGAATTGGGGTGCTAACTCTCAAAACGACCGACTGGGTCGTTACATTTTCCCCCTCTTAAGAAAAATCGTTCGTCCTCGAACGAGTATAGAGACATACCTGAAGCTGTGAAGAGATGAGGGTACTGCCTGCGCATATCCTGATCGGTTTCCCAAGTCGCCTCCTCGACCGGATGACCCATCCACTAACCCTTCACTGATGCAATATCCTTTGACCTGAGCCTTCTGACCTGCCTATCCAATATAGCTACAGGCTCCTCAACATAGGATAGATCCTTGTCCAACTGGACTGAACTGAAATCCAAAACATGATTTGGGTCACCGTGATACTTTCGGAGCATTAAGACGTGGAATACCGGATGAACTTATGCTAGGCTGGGAGGCAAGGCAAGCTCATAATCAACCTCCGCAACACACCGCAACACCTCAAAAGGGTCAATAAACCTCGGACTCAGCTTACCCTTCTTCCAGAACCTCATGACGCCCTTCATAGGCGATACCCGAAGCAAAACCCGATCACCAGCCATGAATGCTAAGTCACGAACCTTACGGTCCGCATAACTCTTTTGTCTGGACTAAGCTGTGCGAAGCCTCTCCTGAATCAATTTCACCTTGTCCAGGGCATCCTGGACCAAATTTGTACCCAACAATCGGGCCTCGCCCGGATCAAACCATCCTACTGGAGACCTGCACCGGCTACCATACAAAACCTCATACGGTACCATCTGAATGCTGGATTAGTAGTTGTTATTTTAAGAAAACTTTGCAAGTGGCAAGTATCGATCCCATGATCCTCCAAAATCCATCACACAGGCACGGAGAATATCCTCAAGAATCTGAATCGTGCGCTCGGACTGCCTGTCCGTCTGAGGGTGAAAGGTTGTACTCAACTCCACCCTGGTGCCTAACTCCTGCTGAACGGCTCTCCAGAACCGTGAAGTGAATTGTGTACCTCTGTCCGAAATGATGGATACTGGAATACCGTGGAGTTGGACAATCTCCCTGATATAAATCTCAGCCAATATCTCTAAGGAATATGTAGTCGACAGTGGATTGAAATGGGCGGATTTGGTCAGCCGATCCACAATCACCCAAATAGCATCGAACTTCCTCAAAGTCCGAGGAAGCCCAGCCTTAAAGTCCATGGTGATCCGCTCCCACTTCCACTCTGGAAGCTCAATCTGATGAAGTAACCCTCCCGGTCTCTGGTGCTCACATTTGACTTGCTGACAGTTGAGACACTTGGCTACAAACTCCACTATATCCTTTTCATCCTTCGCCACCAATAGTGTTGTCTCAGGTCCTGGTACATCTTTGCGGTACCCGGGTGGATGGAATACCACGAGCTATGGGCCTCCTCAAGAATCAACTCCTAAAGACCATATACATTGGGCACACAGATACAACCCTGCATCTTCATCACACCGTCATCACCAATAGTCACATCCCTGGCATCACCCCGCTGAACTTTATCCTGAAGATCCAGAAGATTGGGATCATCATACTGGCGCTCTCTGATACGGTCATAAAGGGAAGATCGAGCAACCACACAGGCAAATACCCGATGAGGCTCAGAAAGGTTCAATCTCACAAACTGACTGGCTAAGAAATGAACATCTAAGGCTAAGGGCCTCTCAACTGCATGAAGATATGCAAAACTCCCCAAACTCTCCGCCCGACGACTCAAGGCATCGGCCACCACATTGTCCTTCCCCGGGTGGTATAATATAGTGATGTCATAATCCTTGAGTAACTCCAACCACCTATGCTGGCGCAAATTTAGGTCTTTCTGCTTGAATATGTGCTGCAAACTCCGGTGATCCGTGAAAATCTCACAGGGAACACCGTATAAATAATGACGCCATATCTTCAAGGCGTGAACAATCGCTTCCAACTCGAGATCATGAACTGGATAGTTCTTCTCATGCACCTTCAACTATCTGGACGCGTAGGCAATCACCCTACCGTCCTGCATCAACACCGCCCCAAGGCCAATCCTAGAAGCATCACAATAGATAGTATATGACCCTGAACCTGTAGGCAATACCAACACTGGAGATGTAGTCAGGGATGTCTTGTGCTTCTGAAATCTCTCCTCGCACTCCTCAGACCGCCTAAACGGTGCACCCTTATAGGACAGTCTGGTCATAGGCGCTGCAATGGATGAAAATCCCTCCACAAAACGGTGGTAGTATCTAGCCAAACCAAGGAAACTGCGGATCTCAGTAGCTGAAGACGGTCTAGGCCAACTCTGCACCGCCTCCACCTTCTTCGGATCTACCTTGATCCCATCACGAGACACCACATGGCCTAAGAATGCCACATAATCAAGCCAAAATTCACACTTAGAGAATTTGGCATACAATTTCTTCTCCCTCAAAGTCTGAAGCACAGTCCTCAAATGCTGCTCATGGTCCTCCTGGGACCGAGAATATACCAAAATGTCATCAATGAACACGATGACGAAAAAATCAAGATGAGGCCGAAACGCGTTGTGCATCAGGTGCATAAAGGCTGCTGGGGCATTGGTCAGCCCAAATGACATAACAAAGAACTCATAGTGGCCATATCTGATCCTGAAAGCAGTCTTCGGGATGTCCGACTCCCGAATCTTCAACTGATGATAGCCCGAACGCAGATCAATCTCGGAGAACACCCTGGCACCCTGTAACTGATCAAATAAATCATCAATGCGAGGCAATGAGTACCTGTTCTTCACTGTAACCTTATTCAGATGTCGGTAATCAATACACATACGCATCGAACCATCCTTTTTCTTCAAAAATAATACTAGATCACCCTAAGGTGAAATATTGGGCCTGATGAAACCCTTATCAAACAACTCCTGCAACTGTTCCTTCAACTCCTTCAACTCAGGAGGAGCCATACGATAGGGAGGAATGGAAATGGGCTCAGTGCCCGACAACAAATCAATGCCGAAATCAATATCTCTGTCGGGCTGCATACCCGGAAGATCATCTGGAAAAACATCGGGGTAGTACCGCACAACCGGAACTGACTCAACTGAAATGGTATCAACACTAACATCTCTCACATAGGCTAAATACGCATCACACACCTTCTCCACCATCCGCTGAGCCTTAATAAAGGACATGACTCGACGGGGAGTATACTCTAAGGAACCTCTCCACTTTAACCTCGGTAAACCTGGGATAGCCAGCGTCACGGTCTTGGCGTGACAATAAAGAATAACATAATGGGGAGACAACCAGTCCATGCCCAAGATAACATCAAAGTCTACCATATTGAGCAATAATAAATCAGCCCTGGTCTCAAAATTACTGATAACAACCAAGCACGACCGATATACGCGGTCCACAACAAGAGAATCTCCCACGGGAGTAGAAACATAAACGGGGGAACTCAAAGAACCTCGAGATACCCCCAAATGTGAAGAAAAATAAGAAGACACATATGAATACGTAGAGCCTGGATCAAATAATACTGATGCATCCCTATGAAAAATAGGGACAATACCTGTGATGACTGAACCTGAGGCCATGGCCTCGGAATGAGCTGGAAGAGCATAGTACCTGGCCTGGACTCCCCCTCTAAGGCGGCCTCGACCTCCCCGATCTCCACCTCGAGTTGTCTGAGAAGGTGGGGTAGCATCTGGGGCTGGAAGAATAGCTGGAGGACCTGGTGGAATACGTGGGACCTGATAAGTCTGGGGTGGTGCACCCCTCTTAACTCTGGGGAAATCTCTGATCACGTGGAGAGGGTCACCACACTCAAAACAACCCCTCGGAGGATGCGGCGACTGATGCTGACTCTGAACTGGTCTACTGGACTGGCCGGTGATAGCACCTCGAGCAGGAGGCACAATAGATACTGGTGGTGCATAATAAGGCTCCTGAGGTCTAAGAGGAGCTAGAATACCACTGGCTGCTGGAAGAGCTGAATGAACGGGGCGACTCACAAAACCCCTGCCATAGCGTGCTGCTGGTGCATGAATTCTCGAAAAATGACCAGTCTCTCGAGACCTCTTGGCCTCTCTCTCCTCCCTGTCCCGGACTAACATACTCTAAATCCTCCGGGAAATACTCACGGCCTACTGGTAAGGGATATCTGTCTCCAACTCTCTGGCCATACTGGTCCGAATACTGGGGTGAAGCCCCTCAATGAAGCGTCGAACCCTCTCTCTGATAGTGGAAACCAAGGCTGGTGCATGACATGCCAAGTCACTGAAATGGACTGCATACTCTGACACAGTCATGGCACCCAGGCGTAACTGCTCAAACTCCGCACGCCAAGCATCCCTGAGGCTCTGAGGGACAAACTCAAGCAAAAACATCTCGGAGAACTGATCCCAAGTAAGTGAAGCTGCCTCCTCCGGACTACTCAACTCATAGGCACGCCACCGCTGATAATCCGCTCCCCTCAGCTGAAAAGCAGTTAAAGAAACCCCACTCGTCTCCACAATACCCATAGTGCGGAGGATGCGATGACACTCCTCAAGAAATCCCAGAGCGTCATCTATAGCTAGTCCGCTGAAAACAGGTGGGTGGTACTTCTTGTACCTCTCAAGTCTGAGCTACTCTGCCTCAGAAACAGCTACCCTAGTATCATGCTGAGCTGGAGCCGCTGGGGGAATAGGAATATACTCTGGAACCTGCCCAATATGAACTCTCTGCTCATGAGTACGGGCTGCGGGAGTCTGTGTACCTCCCCCGGCATGAGATGTAGTTGGAGCTATCGTTAGTAGTCCTGCCTGAGTCAGAGTACTGAGAGCGCTCAAGAACTGAGCTAAAGTCTCCTGGAGGGCTGGAGTAATAGTAGGGACCTCCTGTGCCCCTCCAACTGTAGCTGCTGGGGGCTCCTCCGTCTCTACTCTCATTGGTGCTCGGGCTGCACCGCGTGCTCGTCCTCTACCCCGACCCCTGCCTCTGGTGGCTCTGGCTGGGGGCTCGGGTGCCTGATCATCAGTACGTCCGGTACGGGTCCGCACCATTTGTGAGCAAGAGTAGCATAGAGTTTTAGAATTTTGATGACAGTAACTAGCACGACAAGGAATTCCAAAGAATATGATTGTTCTTAACAGTTACATAACCTCTCGAATATAGATACGGAAGTCTCCACACCGATCTGCGAGACTCTAATAAACCGGCTTGTGACTCCTATGAACCTAGACGCCCTGATACCAACTTGTCACGACCCGATTTACCCTCCGTAAGGTATCGTGACGACACCTAGTCTCTATGACTAGGTAAGCCTAATTTACAGATTAACATTTGTACTATAATGATTAAAAAAAAAATGAAGAGCACAAACGACATAACAAAGCCGCTCAACATATACAATTATATCTCTCCCAAGACCCGGAATGTCACATTAGCCACAAGCTCTATATCAAAAGTAGCTCTATACAACGAAGCAGTGGAAAATATAAAAGATGTCTA
Organism: Nicotiana undulata; assembly: GCA_005239495.1. Classification (NCBI taxonomy): domain Eukaryota; kingdom Viridiplantae; phylum Streptophyta; class Magnoliopsida; order Solanales; family Solanaceae; genus Nicotiana; species Nicotiana undulata. The sequence continues at coordinate 27,477 of ML287524.1, read as the reverse complement.
TTCCTATACTAGAGTAGAAGGGGACTCGTGGGATTCTGCGGACGCGGCAGAATTACCTCGCGGTCTCCTGGCAGCTGCTAAAGCGACTCCTAGCCACAAAACTGGGAGATGGTACCTGTATCTGCACATGGAAGACATGCGCAGAAAAGGGCATGAGTACTCCACAATTGGTACCCAGTAAGTGCCAAGCCTAACCCCAGTCAAGTAGTGAGGAGGTCAGGTTAAGGCTCTACTGGATTTTTATAGTAAAACAGTCTAAAAATTGAACAGAGAGAGATAATAAGCTAAGGTAAAAACAGTAGAAACAGTAAGCTGAAAGGAAATAGTAAAAGGGAGCCCTCGGCTCAGCACAACGTATCTCACAATAGCAGATATGCAATGCAGTACAGGGGAAAAGCTCCCGGAATCTAGTCCGTAGTCCCAATTTAAATATGCGATGCAGTACAGGAGGAAAGCTCCCGGAATCTCGTCCGTAGTCCCAATTTAAATATGCAATGCAGTATAGGGGGAAAGCTTCTGGAATCTCGTCCGTAGTCCCAATTTAAATATGCAATGCAAATGAATACTGGATACAATTTATTTAAATAGTTCAGGAAGAATCATAGGCAAATACGGATAAAACTACCTAATCATGGTGCAAATAGTAACAATTAGGCGAAACTCAAGTAAAACAGGTAGGCATGCTTATTCCTAAGCTAAACTATACAGTTAGTACATGAAACAATGAAATAGAGATAAAATGATTTATGTCATGAAAGGAAAAGTGAAGGTTTAGCAACAATAGCCTGTGTACGCACTCGTCACCTCACGTACACGGCGCCCATATAACAAAAAAGATATCAAAACAACCTAAGGGGAAGTCCCCAACACAGAGTTAGGCAAGCCACTTACCTCGACTGCGCTAATCAACTCAATACCACGCTCTTGCCACGAGTATTCGACTCCGAAAGGTCCAAATCTATTCAATTCGATTGCATAATGTAAATATCACTTTAAGGAATCAAAATAGCTAATATGTTCGAAGCTAATACGCGAAATTAGGAAATTTGCCCAAAAAATCCCCGAGCCCATGTCTCGAAATCGGGTAAAAATTATAAATTCCGAACACCTATTCGCTCACGAGTCTAACCATATAAGAATTACTCAAATCGGATATCAAAATCCTAATCAAAACTCAAGAATTCGGCCTAGGAACTTTATCCCATTTCCCTCAATTTTTCCACCATAATTTTGAATTTAAAGGATGGATTAAGGGGTATAATCATGGAAATTAGGCTAAACCGAGTAGGAATCACTTACCTAAATTGCCCAGGTGAAAAACTCTCCAAAAATCACACTTTCCCGAGCTCCCAACTTCAAAATATGAAAAATAGTTCAAACCCTCGTTTTGGGTCTGTAAATGTTTTGCCCAGTTATTCCTCAGTGCGATCGCGGACTTCCAGTTGCGATCGCGAAGGGTATTCCAACACGCACCTAAAATTCCTTCTATGCAATCGCAGGGTTCTCCTCGCGATTGCGGGCCTTATTTACTCAAACCTACGGGATCGCGGTTGGCTTCACGTGACCGCGTAGAACAATACTCAAATCCTCCGCTGCCTAAGGTATTCTATGCGATCGCAACATGGCCTATGTGAACGCAGTGACTGAGTTTCCCAAACTACGTGATCGCGAACCTCTTTATGCGATCGCAGTGGACAAAATGTAGGTCTGCCTCCACTTACTCTACGCGATCGCGGATACACTCACGCGATTGTGAAGGAAAAACTGCTGCTGTAAAAACCAGAAAACCAGCAATAACACTTGAGGCTAAAATGCATGTTTGAGCATTCGAAACACACCCGGGGCCCACGGGACCCCAACCTAACCTACCAACCAATCCTAATACCTAATTTGAACTTGGTCGAGCCTTCAAAACATATCTCATAACATCAAAATCACCAATTATGAATGGATTCAAACCTAAGAACTTATGAAATTTCTAAAATCCACTTCCAATGCCGAAACACGTCAAAACTCATCCGAATGACCTCAAATTTTACACACAGGTCATAAATGACACTACGGACCCGCTGCCACTTCCGGAATTTCATTCTGAGTCCGTTATCAAATTTCACCTATCGGCCGAAATCGCCGTAATTCTAACTTTCACCAATTCAAGCCTAAATCTACTACAGATCTCGAAAACATATTCCGAACACGCTCCTAACCCCGAAATCACCCAACGGAGCTAAAGGAGTCGGAATTCCATTTCGGATCCGTCTTCATACAGTTCTAACTACGGCCCAATTTCTAAAGATTAAATTCACATTTAAGGACTATGTGTCCATAATCTCTCCGAATTTCACCGCTCAACGTTCTGACAAGTCCCAAAAGCAGGAATAGACATGGGGGAAATAATTATTAGGGAATTGGGGCGTTAACTCTCAAAATGACCGACCGGGTCGTTACAAAAACAAGGGATGACCTTTTGGGTCATTACACATTTTCACTTGAATTTCTTTTCACTATTTACTAGAATTTTAAAATTCTTATGTCCAAACGCCCACTAAATTTATACTAGTAGATATTTTATTTTCACAGATGGTGTGCATGATTGCATAATTGACACACAACATTATTTGAAATTTAATCCCAGAACCGACCCAGCCTTTGCTCCGGTTGAAGCTTCTTCTCTTCGACTTGAGAGATTTTTTGCAAACTTTTCTTGATGTTTTATAAAAGAATCCATGGCTACACTCAAAGTTTTTTTTTTGCCGACTTCTAAGTTCCTCTCCATCTCCCTTTGCCAAATAAAGACTGAAAGAAGCTTCTATTTATAGGCGTTGGAGGCTCTTAACCCTTTTTTATTATTAGTAATAAGTCATAATTAGAGGAAATGAAAGGAAAATAAGAATATATATATTATCGTTTTAGGATAATTAATACTCCAGCTCTTTTAATATGTGATCATATTTCTTTTTAATCTTGTTACAAAATGAACTACTGTAACGTGAATCTGAATGCAATTTTATAAGTCCACAAAGCTAAAGTCCCATAGTGTCATGTCTTATTCAAAATAATAGTTAGAAAAACTTCCGGTTTTTCCTTAAACTCATACCCAGAGAAAAAAACATTGGGCATAAAATGAAATATTAAGAGCTTCTGCCCTTTTGAGTTCCATAAAAGGAAGAAAAGAAGAAGAAGAAGTAAATAACAAATTGGGTTACTTACTTATTTAATATTGGATTTCATGCTAAGTATTTGTTTTATTTCTTTTAAATCGTGACAATTAATCATGATATAATTATCATATAAATATCCATGTAAAGTCTTTTTACACGTTTGATCCCTTTTTAACTATTATTTTAAAAAATAGTATCATTTATTCTTTATTCCATAAGGAGCACCTTTTTTCATTATTAGCATATTAAAAAAATTATGCTCAACATTTAATAACTTAACAGACTCACTAATCACATGAAGTACTTTTTTTGTTCATCTTCATTCTCTCTTTCCAACATTCATCTTCTTCATTCCATTTTTGAAAGTATGATGCATATGCGAATGCCACTTAAATTCAAGATGTATTAATTTATACGTCTTTTATACTTTGTATATCAAGTATCACTTTAATTCAAAATGTAATTTTATGTATTTAATTTTTGTATACTTATTTGTGAAGTGCCATCTTATTTTAAGATATATTTTTAAGGTATATTTCAAATATATTTTATATGTCAAGTGCCATTTTAATTCAGGATGTATTTTTTATGTATATATATTTGTATATTTATATGCCATCTTAATTAAATTTAATATATATATATATATATATATATATATATATATATATTTTTTTTTTTTAAAATGTATATTTCACATGTCAAAGTGTCATCTTAATTGAAGATGTATTTTTTAATGTATATTTTTGTATATTTTATATGTGTTAATTCAATGTATATTTTTTATATATACGTTTTGTATATATTGATATATATTATTATCGAAGTAAGATCTTTATGTTAAGAAAGGAAGGAGGAAGGAAGAGAAAAACTTAAGAAAGATAATTAAAAAGAAAACAAATGGAACAAATTTAGAAAATATATTGGCTTCGATAGAACAAAATCAAGAAGATGAAGAAAAAGAAGGAAAGCTAATAGATAACAAGAAAAAGAGGCATGATTTTTGTACAAAGAATTATTGACTTTCCATTCAATTACTTATGTTTAGGGATTAACAATTAATATTCCTATTTTAATGGAACTGTGTGCTACAAATATAAATATTTCCTTCCACAATTGTAATATTGGTGTTCATGCTAAGTATTTTTTGTATATACCGTGACAGTTATGTAAAGTTTCCGATGGACTCAAGTTGAATGTTTAAATTTTTTTAAAAAAAAATATTTTTTCAATTTTAAAACTTAACTATTTGACGGTGCTCATGAACTTTCAAAAAACAAAAAAAACTACTATTATTTGGTTGCACAAACTTTTTCAAGAAATATTTGCAAAAAAGCTAAATAAAATTCCAAAATGTAATACGTAATTCATAGTTTAGCTGCTCTTGGACTGTTGCATATAATCTATATTTGCAAAACCTATAAAACCAACAGAATCTCTATCACTAATTGATCTGGGTAACGACTTCTTCCTAATCAAAAATCGAAAGGAAGAAAATATGCATAAGGCACTACATGAGGGTTCGTGATTTGTGTTAAACCATTTCCTATCAGTTAGACGGTGTGAACCTAAATCTCTAGTATCTACGACGACACTTACTTATACCGCTATTTGGTCTAGACTACCGGAGCTACCCACTGAATTCTATGATATTCATCTCCTACAACAAATGGGAAATAAACCGGGAAAACTTCTCAAAATCGATACATGCACGTCATCTATATCTAGGGGACGATATGCTCGAATATGTATTGAAGTACTCCTTGAAATCCCATTAAAGTCTAGTCTCATGTATTCATAAGGAACCATCGCCAGCAAATCTTTTATGAAGGACTTAATACTTGCCCAACGAAACCCCCCTCACAACCTATACAAACACAATCCTACACCAATTCCACGTCTAAGGGAAGTGACAGTAAGGGGTTACAAGACCCAGACTCCGAATGGCAGATAGTTACATTCCCCAAACGGACTACCAAATCTATGGTGAACAGACATACATCCGCCCCACGCAACAAGGCAATCACTCCTTCAAATTCAGCAACTTCCTCTAAAGGAAATCTACCACGCAACTCCTTTATGTAGAGGAATATCGACGATCATACAAGTACGCACTCGCCTAATCTTCTTAATAGACAAGTAATTAATGTTTTACCCTAGCAAGTAACTACTAAAAATCTATTAGCAATAAAAAATAGTTTTGAACTATTAACTTCTTCTAATGACCTAGTAGGTCAAACTACTACCCAAAACCTAGTTGACCAAACTATAAGCCCAACACCAGAACTACTGGCCCAACCTCAGGAAATGAATCCAAACACCGGGTCGACCCATTACCCTCCATAGTAACAAGGTAACAAGAAGCGGGCTAAAGCCACAAAAGGGGGACAAGATTCATCGATTAGGTGACAATAAGGTTTGTGACTCTTTGATCTATCGATTGACTCTGTCTTTTTAACATCCTTAATCTTGATTTGTTTCCAGGAGCAGAGATGGAATGAAATAAGCAATAAAGTCCGTATTCTGTTTGGATTACGGCTTCATTCCCATAGTGAGGAGAAANGTATCTGTTGAAAATTCCAATAAATTCCAATTCAATTTAAGTAGAAAATTATCTTTCTTCCTCCGTTCATACGTATTTCATACATTCCAGATATGGAGTTGGGTAAAATTTCATGTGATTCGGTAAACAAAATAGAAATGCCATCATTGCAAGATCATTTATCTAATCTATCTAATTAGATGAAGAATGAACCAATAGTGATATTTTTTGATAAATGGGAAATTAAAAATACCCTAGGGTTTACATATTGTTCCAACTCCCCTCTGCTGCCTCGCTCTACAACCGGATACTTTTCTTGGCACTGGTTGAATTACTTGGAACCCTAAGAAAGGATCGACTGTCTCTCGCTTTACTTTACCTGTAAAATATTTCTTGCTAGATCGGATTGAGAGTGACTTCTTCCGCTGACTAAGCTGCCTGTTCCACCTCTACAAACTAACCTTAATAATTACCCTACATCACACTCTTATACAGTAAATAGTAACCCTACTGCTACGCCTCTTGAGACTACAAATGCCACGTTGCCAACACCTCCAATTTCCTCCAATCAGGCAAGAACTAACATGCACTCTTCCAACTTAGTTCCAAGCCCACACACTACTACAAATTGCCATAATGGCCCTTTAAAATCTCTGCCTAAACCCAACTCAACATAAAACAATACCACCTTCTATCTATGCATACCACACAAATGAACCATAGCCCACGTGACCAACCCAATATTGTCACGACCCAAATTTCCCACTGTCGGGATCGTGATGACGCCTAACATTGAACCCTCTAGGCAAGCCAACGTACCGGTTATTTCATCTTGTTTCTTTATTATTAACAGTTAACAAGTGATATACAAAATTAGCAGATATAAAAGTGCGGAAGAAATATAATCTAACAACTTATTTAAATACCAATACGAATTTCATAATAACTACTCCCAGAATTGGTGTCACAATTTCACGGACTGTCTACGAATACTACATATAGGGGTATGAACAAAAGTAAATACATCTGTCTCACAATACACATTATATGGCCCTGAACCTGTGGGCAAAACTAACACCGGCACCATAGTCAAAGCTGTCTTGAGCTTCTGAAAGCTTGCCTCACACTCATCTGACCACCTGAATTGGGCACCCTTCTGAGTTAACCTGGTCATCGGGGCTGCAATAGACGAAAAAACCTCCACAAACCGACGGTAATAGCCCGCCAAACCCAAGAAACTCCGGATCTCTGTGGCTGATGTGGGTCTAGTGTCGCGCCCCCTTTTTCCTTCTCCTTTAGGATCGGTCAGAGTGTTTGACATTATTGGGACAACTCGTTTCCTTTTTGGAAAAGGGTATACAAGGAATTGAAGAGTCGCCACCTAACAAATTAAGGTGCGTTAGGGCACCTACTAAGGGTCATTTACAAACACAGATTTGGATAACCAAAGATTGGTTAAGGGCTTGAAAGTACTCTAAGGGAAAGGTGTTAGGCACCCCTCAAAGTCCACAACTGTGGTTCCCGATCAAACAACTTTGTGAATTTAGACAAGTAGCAAATAAGCAATTTAGAGTTTAAACAAGCAAAGAGTTTTGAAAATATTTGAAGTCTAAGCACACGTATGTGCTAAAGCTTTAAAAGATTTGAAATCTAAAGATTTATAACCTATGCACATATATATGTAAGGAATAGGGAGGGAGGTCCTAAGTTGTTTATCCTATAGGATCACATCGGTACAATGCCCGGTAATCACTCCTCAGAAGAGGGGCTACACGTGGCATTAGCGCATTGGTCATCATATCCATGTCTACCCTTTTCCACCCCTTAGCGGTTATTTAAACGAATTTTATTTAACGACCTCTATTGCGTGCTATTACCCGTCCCTTCTTAATGGTCCCGGAGGAATTTAGGACCTCTACCTATAGGCAGTTCTAGACAGACCCCTACGGTTTAAAGGAGAAAATACTAAGGCGACAAGCAAGAACACATAGGACTTCAGCAAAAAAGCAGGAAAGAGAAAATAAGGGGCTCAAGTTTACCTCCACATATAATGCATGTAAACATCACGACTCAAACACAGACAAAGGGGAAACATGTATTATTAACAGGATCCTAAGACATGATGTCTAGGTGAATGGCAAAGCATAGAAGATATGACATTTTATTTTTATAAACTTAGAAGTAGGGACCCTAATCAGTTGCCTACTGATTTTAAACCTGTTAAGCATTAAGCAGTAAAACAAAACGAGGCAGTTTTCAGTTTTATAAGAATTGGTTACCTAAAGCTTGCCTAGGCGTGGGATAATGCATAATTGTTACCAGAATTATTAAAATAGTGTGGGAATTATTTTACCTAAAGAATACTGTTCTAAGTGTTAAGAGATACATGATTATCACCAGTTTTACTTAAATAGAATAATTAAACGTGAGGCTGTTTTATATGCATCAGTAGTTTAACTAGGTGTAACTAATAGAGTACGAACAAGATCCTAAACATGGTATCTAATATGCACGTATAGAATGTAGAGTGGTTTATATGAAGAATTTCCTAAGCAGGATTTCTAAGTGCACACTTGATTTCAAGATATGCAAAGTCCTAAAGCAGGATTTCTAGATGCACAATGCAAAGTTCCTAAAGCATGATTTTTGAGTGCACAAAGGTTACAACATTGTTAGTCATGATTTTTAAAGATGTAAAAAGTGACAGTTTATGTTAATAATTGTCATTTGTCCTAGAGACATGATTTCTAAGTGATAATAACAGTGCCAAAATGGGATGCTGAAAACAGTATACGTAAAACCTAGGAGCATGATATCTAATGCATGATATGCTTTGCAAGTATTGGTTGGATTCTAATGCGCATACAGAAAACGTAAACCTAAAGCATGTTTTCTACCCTTGATAAAGATAACCTAGGTATCTACCCTTCCCTTTTCACTATCATCCCCAATATTTGTTTACAATAAATTATTACAAACTAGATATTGAATGAATTACACAAGTAGATAAGGAAAATAAGAAGTTACACTATAGAGATCCTGAAAAATAGGCCCAGATTCTCAGAATTTCCAATGCCAGATTGTTTCATAGCCTTTCTAATATATTCAGGTGTGTCAGAGTTCCCTAAGGAACTCAAGGGATCCCGGGCAGTTCTCACACCCAGATTTCACAGCCATAATAGAGTAAGTGAAGTGTGGAAGAGCCATCTCTAATGCATCAGAGTTCAGAGAGATCTCATAAGGATTCCTAAGTAGTCACACATTAGAGGGGCAGAACTTAAATGTCTAAGAGTATAGTGAGAGTGTTTGACATAGTTTTGAAAAGATTTGAGTAGGAAAACATTTTGAAAAAAAAAGACTTGTTTGAAATAGTCTTGCAAAATAAGGGAGTTGTTTAGTAGAACAACTTTTGAAAAGAAAGTAGAGTAATAAGCAACAAACCAAACACAACACCTAAAGAAAACAGAACCAAGCCAGGTTCAACAACTACAAATAGGGGTAATGGGGGATTGGGGATAGGTAGAGCACATAATGGTGAACACATAGCAGGCAAAGGTCTACACAGGTACAAAATAAGAAATATTCTAAGGGGGTTCATGGGATTAGGGTATAGCATGAACTTCAGACTTAACACAGAACCAAGTAACTTAGGGTACAAGTTGTTTTTCCAAAGACAAGTTCATACTAAAACTAATTAAGCATACAAGGGAACAAAATTACATACTACAGAAAGGGGGAATAATATTTCATAAGCATGCTGATTCTAACCGGGGGGGGGGGGGG
>ML287524.1:0-17894 GCA_005239495.1 Nicotiana undulata | reverse complement strand
TACCACCATCTTCTATACGGAGGGGGGGGGGGGGGGGGACAGATTCAGAAGCATGCTGATAAAGAAGTAAAGTAGACATATCAGTTGCAAGTTGAACAACAAAATCACAAATAAAAACAGATTAAAAACATGATGAATTGAAGTAGCAAAACAAACATATTGTTTTGGAACTTGAATAGAAATCAGGACATACCAGTATAGAAGATAGTAAACACAGAATGAAGAACCAGGGAGTCTAGTTATCAACCTTGACTTACAACCGGCTGACTGAGAACAATAGCAAGCAACCAGAGAAAAGAGAGCAGAAGAGAGTTTTTGAGTAAGAGAAAGAGCTTTTGAACCCAATGTGTTCCTGTGTTTTTGATAATGAAAGAGCAGTGTATTTATAGTTTAAAACTAGGTAGAAAAATAAGGCAAGAATCATAGTTCAGCAGTAATTATAGAAATATGTACCAATTAGAATCAAATTAGTACAAGTACTTTCTTTAATTAAGGAGTTAAAATCAAACGGTAATAGACAGATACTAAATAAGGACAGAAATCATGTAAGGCTGGATATGACACATAAGGAAATAAGCATGGCACAAGTAAAGAGCATGTAATAGAGGCTAGGTTCAGAAATTCTAAGGAAAATACATATAAATTAGTTTGACAGCATAATCGACCATAAAAATAAGGCAAGAAATAACTTAAATGTTGGAAATCAGTAAGGAAAAATAGCATAAGTATAGTACAGGTATAGAGCGTGTAATTAAGGCTAGGTTCAAAATTCTATTTAAGGAAAATACATATGAATCAATTTGACAGCATAAACGACCATAAAAATAAGGCAAGAAATAACTTAAAGGCTGGAAATCAGTAAGGAAATCATCATAAGAGATGAGTGAGGTATCAATTACAAGGAATCAAAATCAATTAAAGGAAAGTATCACACATGAACGAGATAAATATGATACATGCAAGGAGAAACAGGAAATCAACAACCCTAATGAAAACAATAGGGTACAAATCACATGAACTCAGAGATTCAAACTAAGAGATGGTACTGATGAGAGGAAATAACACAAATTGCTGCAAATAAACGAGGAAATCACAGTATAGGGGTAAAATCAACAACCCTAATCATTATAGCAAAATAAAAATCACGTAGAATAGGGGATTCAACTAGGAAATAATACCAATTAGAGGAAATCACCACAAAATTTCTGAGAACAAGCAAGATAAACACAGAATATGCAAGAAGAAGCAAGAGTCAGAAACCCCAATAAGTCAAAATAGGATAAGAGTCACAACAACACAGAATGTTCATGAGAAACAAGTGCACATACAACTTAGGCGAATCATATTATCAAAAGCAAGCTCAGGAACCCAGGATCAAGACTAAAAAATTTAGGGTTTTAATCATAATAACTCAAATAAAAAGAGGAAAACTTAAACAAACGTTTAAACATAATGAAAATCACAGATTAATACTAAAATCAGTAGGAAAGCCATTTTGAAAAGGGGTTAAGAAACCCTAGTTTGAAGATGAAGAGTCGTCTTAGAAATATCGGAAAACGTTTAGGAAAAATAGAAATATAACTCAGAATATATCCAGATCCATCAGAGGTCTAAGGAATCAAGAGCTAATAGTTAGGGTTTCTGAGAGATAACCCAAAGAGGAAAAGAATCGATTTAGAAGCCACAGGTTCTAGCCGGAGGTGATAAGATCTTACTCGGACGGCCATGAACGACTTGAGAATGACATGAGAATCCATGAGGGTGAGTTGAACCGCCTTTTGGTTCCTTTGAGGACCTCAAGGTAGCAATAACCCGGCGTAAGGAGGAGCCATGGAAACTGGGATGGTGGTGAGACCACCATAGTGACCGGCAAGTCGACGGCCAATGAGAGCTTAGGTTTTTGCAGATAGAGTTTGAGAGATGTGTAACAACGGAGTGAAGGAGAGAAATGAGGGGGAAGAGTGTAGGTCATTAGGGTTAAATTAGGAAATGGGAGATCTGGACCGTTGATTAAAATTGATCAATGGTCCAGATTGGCCAACGGATTGGGTCAGGTAGAATTTAAGTGGATTGGGCCTGGGTTTGGGCTGTTTTAATTGGGTTTGGGGTCAGATTTATTTAGGCTATAATTGAAATGAAAGTGGCTATTTGTTAAACATCCAATGCAAATTAATTAAAATAATTTACAAAAATAGCTGATGATTATAAAAATTGAATTTCATGCGTAAAAATAATTTGAAAATGTTTATTTAGTATTTAAGAAATACAAATGATTAATTTCTGGATGAAAATAGTGTAAAATCATATGATTAGGCTATACTTGCAAAGTTATTACAATTATAGCCAAAATGTGCCAATTTGGCTAATTATGAAATGATTTGGTCTTAATAGGACAAAAAATAATACATTAAATCAAGAAATACTTTTGACATCATTTATGATGCAATTTGTAATTATTAATTAAAAAATAAAATGCTGGGTAAATTAATGAAATATAGGAAAATTGAGGAAAAAATACCAATTACCATCAATGCATGATTTTAAAGATATATATATGCAATTTTATAAATATTTTTTGGGAAAAAATTGGGTATCAACATCTAGGCCAATCCTTGACCGCCGAAATCTTCTTAGGATCCACCTGAATACCCTCTGCTGAAACAACATGACCTAAGAATGAAACTGAACTCAACCAAAACTCACATTTCGAAAGCTTAGCATATAACTGAATGTCCTTCAGAGTCTGGAGAACGACTCGAAGGTGCTTATCATGCCCTTCCCGGCTGCGGGAATAAATCAGAATATCATCAATGAAGACAATCACGAAGGAATCCAAATAAAGCCTGAACACTCGGTTCATCAAGTGCATGAAAGCTGCTGGGAATTTGTCAACCAGAAAGACATCACTAAGAACTCATCATGCCCGTACCGAGTGCGAAAAGCTGTCTTAGGGACATCAGATGCCCTAATCCTCAACTAATGGTAGCCAGATCTCAAATCAATCTTCGATAATACCTTGGCACCCTGAAGCTGATCAAACAAGTCATCAATCCTCGACAATGGGTACTTGTTCTTGATGGTAACCTTGTTAAATTGCCGATAGTCTATGCACATCCTCATCGATCCGTCCTTCTCCTTAACAAACAACACCGACGCACCCCAAGGTGAATTACTAGGCCTAATAAAGCCTTTATCAAGCAAATCCTGCAACTGTTCTTTCAAATCCTTCAACTCTGGCGGGGCCATACGATATGGCAGAATAGAAATGGGCTGAGTGCCCAGAGCCAAATCAATGCAGAAATCAATATCCCTGTCGGGTGGCATACCCAACAAGTCTGCAGGACCTCTGGAAACTCACGGACAACGGGCATAGAATCCATAGAGGGAACCTCAACACTATAATAACGAACATAAGCTAAATAGGCTAAACACCCCTTCTCGACCATGCACCGAGCCTTCATATTAGAGACAACCCTGCTGGAAGAATGACCAGGAGTCCCTCTCCACTCCAGTAGAGGCAACCCCGGCAATGCTAAGGTCATGGTCTTGGCATGACAATCCAATACTGCATGATAAGGCGACAACCAATACATCCCCAAAATGACATTGAAATCTACTATATCAAGGAGTAGAAGATCTACAATGGTCTCAAGACTCCTAATAACCACTACACACAAACGGTAGATACGATTTACCACAATAGAATCACCCACCGATGTAAACACATATACAAGAGTACTCAGAGAATCACGAGGCATAACCAAATAAGGAGCAAAATAAGATGATACATAGGAATATGTGGACCCTGGATCAAATAGAACCGAAGCATCCCCGCTGCAGACTTAAACCATACCTTTGATAACTGCATCGGAGGCCTCAGCCTCAGGTCTGGCTGGAATAACATAACATCGGGGTTGGGCCCCACCAATCTGAACTACATCCATGGGATGACCTCCTGCTGGCTGACCTCTACCTTTAACGGCCTGGCCTTCACCTCTAACTGCCTGACCTCAACCTCTAACACCTCGACCTCCACCTCTAGCTGGCTGAGCCGGTAGTGGAACACCTGGTGCTGGAACCATGGCACGAGAACCCTGGTGTTGAGAGATGCTCGAGGGAAAAATCTAGCAATGTGCCCCGGACCACCATAAGTATAAAAAGATCTCGTTTGCTGAGACAGATGGCCTTGAAACTGACCCCGACGACCCGAATAACCACCCTGAAAACTCTGGAGAGGCGGTGCACTAATAAGAGCTGGTGGTGCACTGTAGGGCAACTGATCGGGGTACTGCATATGAGGACCACGACTACCTGGAGCACTGCGAGAAACCTGAAGTGCTGAATGAAACGGCCTAGGAGGATGGACTCTACCAAAAGACTCCTTACCTCCAGATGAGGAACCACTGAACCTGCCAAAATGACGGGGCCTCTTGTCAGACCCCTGACCACTCCCCTTTAGTAGAACCATCTCAATTCGTCTGGCCACATTGGCTGCATTCTAGAAAGAAATATCACTCACTGCCTCTCTAGCCATATGCAATCTGATCGGCTGAGCTAGTCCCTCAATAAACCTCCTCACCCTCTCTCGGTCGGCGGGAAGTATCATAATAGCATGTCGGGCCAAGGTAATGAATCTGGTCTCATACTGAGTGACAGTCATAGAACCCTGCTGGAGACGCTCAAACTGCCTCCGATAATCCTCTCTTTGGGTGAAGAAACTTCTCCAAAAACATTTTAGAGAACCGGGCCCAAGTCAAAGGCGGTGATCCAGCTGGTCTAGCCAAACAATAATCTCTCCACCAAGTCTTGGCAGGACCTGACAGACGAAAAGTAGCAAAGTCGACCCCATTGGTCTCCACTATCCCCATGTCCCATAGAACCTCGTGACAGCTATCCAAATAGTCCTGGGGATCCTCTGAAGATGCACCGCTATAAGTGGTAGTAAAAAGATTGGTGAACCTGTCCAACCTCCACAAAGCATCAACTAACATAGCTGCTCCATCACCGGTCTGAGCCACAACACCCGACTGAACTACCCCAGCTGTCTGGGATGCTGGAGTCTAAAACTTAGGAGCCATCTGCTCCAGAGTGTGAGTAGCAGGAGTCTGGGCTCCTCCCATAGCCTGAGAGACGACTGGTGCTGCAGGAAGTAAACCTGCCTGAGCGACACTCTCCATGAGGCCCACTAGACGGACCAGAGCATCCTGGAGTACCGGGGTAGCAATGAACCCCTCGAGAACCTGAGTTGGCCCAACCGGGACTGTCTGGGCAGGAACCTCATCAACAAACCTTACCTGAGGCTCCGCCACTGAGGCTGCTGCTCTAGGCTGAGCTCTGCCCCTGCCTCGGCCTCTAGCACGGCCTCGGACTAGTCCTCGTCCCCTCGTAGGAGCTGCAACTGGTGTTGAACCAAGTCACTGCATGGTTTTGAAAATTGACAAATGTCTACCCAGTTGAACCAGGTCCATCAGGGCAAACATACTCGAACAGACCCATTGGCACAAGAAGCGACACATGCACAGGAGATGAACATAATATGTGAATTATCAATAAACTAAGAGGTTGTCTCCTAATGCGAAAATGTTACAAATTGATAAGAGTTTAGAGTTCTAGTTCAACAAGGACAGAAATAATTGAGGAAGTTGAGATAAACACAAACTCTTCCACCAAGGAAGAGTTGCATTAGAACTAAACAAGAACATCTCAACTACTGGCGCTATATAATATTGAAGCATTCTTACTGAAGAATTGATCGCACAAAGGCAGAAGTGAAACAGGAATTGAAAGCAAAATTTCCCAGAGCTATTTTGCAAGAAGAATCCTTGTGCGACACAAAGGCTACTGACCAGCTAGAAGAACCAGTTCCATCTGTTTGTCTTTCGAGTCTAGTTGGTTGTAGTAGGTGGTTTAATATTGTATCTTTCAGCTTTATTAGAAGCAATTGTAATAGGTACACACTGTTCAAGTTAGAGTTAACTTGAATCTTGTCGCAATTATCTAGAGGCTAGTTCGCCACAAAGGGATTAGAGTTAGTCCTAGGTTTACAAAAGAGTTTATTTTGTAAATGTTGTTTGGCTCAGTATTGTAGTGAAGAGTTTGGGAAAATCCTACTGAGTAGTAGGTCGTGGTTTTTTAACCTTTTGATCCGGGTGTTTTTCACGTAAAAATCTCTGTGTTTTTACTTTACTGCATTTATTATTCCGCACCAGTAGAAGTTGGAACACCAAGAAGAACCAGGTTCTTCTATTGAGACAACACTCGAAAAATTGGACACCACACAAATCACCCCCCCTCTTGTGTGGTATTGAAGTATAAAACATCAATTGGTATCAGAGCAGGTTATCCTTGAAAAGGCTAACACCTTGGAAAAGATCAAAATGAGTGCACCACCTGGAAACTGGGAGGGTCAATCAACTGCAAGGCCACCACTCTTCAATGGCCAGTATTACTCCTGGTGGAAGAACAGGATGAAGGACCACCTGATTGGAGAAGACTATGAACTCTGGGACATAGTCACTGATGGTCCTCTAGCTACCATGAAGAAGACTGCTGAAGGTGTAGATGTACCAAAGACTAGAGCTGACTGCACTGCTGAGGATATGAGGAAATGGGAGAAGAATACAAAGGCCAAAAAGTGGCTAGTGTGTGGAATAGGTCTAGACGAGTATAACAGAATCCAAAGCTGCACCACTGCCAAAGAAATCTGGGATACCTTGAAAGTAGCCCATGAAGTAACACCTCAGGTAAAAAGATCAAGAAGTACTCTACTATACTCTCAGTATCAAAACTTCACTATGAAAGAAGGAGAGATAATCCAAGAGATGTACACAAGGTTCACAACTTTGACAAATGAACTTAAGTCTCTTGGAAGAGTCATTCTTGAAAAGGACAGGGTAGAGAAGATCCTGAAAAGGGTCTTACCAATTTCCTGGGAAAGTAAAATCACTACTATCCAGAAATCCAAAAATATGGCAACCCTCAGATTGGACGAGCTAATTGGAAACCTTACTGCCTATGAACTCAGAAGGTAGACAATGAAAATGTATGGTCCAAAGAAGGAGGGGAGTCTAACACTGAGAATCACTGAGGGAGAAGATCTGGAGGAAGATGAGATGGCCATGATTACCAAAGAATTCAGAAACTTTCTCATAAGGAAGAAGGGCATCTCTAGAGGAGGAAACTACAACAAAGTAAAAGCTCCAGAAAGGCCAACCAACGAGGGATGCTACAAATGTGGAAAGACTGACCATCTTATCAAGAATTGTCCTCAGTGGGAAGTGGAATGGAAAAAGGAGAGATATGAAAGAAGGAACAGGAAGAAGGAACTGGTCCAACCCAAGAAAACCACAACAAAAGCTATGGTTGCTGCTTGGGGGGAAAGTTCAGATGAAGAATCAGAAGATGGTGAGAATGAAGATCAGGCACTCATGGCAATTGGAGAATTTGATGAGGAATCATATGAAGAACCAGAGGTAAGTATCTCCCATCTTAAAAATAAAATAAAATTCCCATCTAAGAAAAAACTCTCTGAGTTGCTACTTGATTTCATGGATGATTCCGAAGAAACAACCAAAGAGAAGGAACAACTCTCTAAGGAATGTGCAATGCTAAAAGAAAAATGCATGAACTTGGAAATAAGAGTAAGTGAATCTGAAAAGAAAAACACTGTCTTGTTGAACCAGGTTCATCCACTTGAAACGGAAATCCTAGAACTAAAATCTGAAAACTTAAAACTAAAGCTAGGATCTAGTAAAAAGGTTGTTGATCATTCTCATATCATGTTAGAAGAAAATGTGGGAAAACTAAAAGATAAGATGTATGCCAATGATGAACAAATAAGGACACTTAAAGAAGAACTTGGCAAAGTCAAACATGAATTAGATCGAACTTGTAAATGGAATAAATCCTCTGATGCCTTGACACGGCTTCAAGATAATCATAGTAGCAACCATAGAGAGCTTGGATTTGGGAGACAATTGCCCAAGTGGGATCCCAAAAGCAAGTATCTCACTCTCCCTGAGAATAAAATCTGCACCCACTGTGATAAGATTGGCCACTACAAAATTGAGTGTACTGCAAAAGAGTAGGCTAGTCGAAGAAATGAGAGTTTAAAAAGAAAGACTGGCTACCAAATTGGGCCAGAAAAAGCTTGATTCATCCATTCTCTCATAGAAAAAGACCCAAACTAGTTTGAGTTCTTAAAACTAACCCCTTATTTCTTTTTGTAGGTTCAAGTGAAAGCTTGATTCATCCATTCTCTCATAGAAAAGGACCCAAACTAGTTTGAGTTCTTAAAACTAACCCTTTATTTCTTTTTGTAGGTTCAAGTGAAAGCTTAATTCATCCATTCTCTCATAGAAAAGGACCCAAACTAGTTTGAATTCTTAAAACTAACCCCTTATTTCTTTTTGTAGGTTCAAGTGAGTGGAAGCAACCAAATTTGGTATTTGGATAGTGGCTGCTCAAAGCATATGACAGGAAACAAGGAGCAGTTCCTTTCACTTGAAAGCCTCAAAGGAGGAAATGTCTCATTTGGAAATGGAAAGAAAGGTGAAATTATTGGGGTTGGTAAGGAACCAGAAGATGAGGATCTTGGACTGGTAAGAAGCAGTGAACACATTGAAGCAAATATGGAAGTTGGAACAGGTGATGGACCAGGTCCAACAACCCCAGGCAATATGATAGGGGGAACTCAACATGTGAACCTTGGCCCTGATCCTGTTCCACAACAACAAGACACCATGGAACTATCTAGAAGTGAACAGTTGGTTCTCAAACCACACAGATATTAGATTTCTCACCCTCTTAAGAACATCATAACATATTTGACATCTGGAATCAAAACAAGATCCTCGAAAAATCTATGTGCGTTTGATGCCTTTCTATACTTGATTGAACCAAAGAACATTGGTGAAGCCCTACAGGATGCTGACTGGGTAAATGCCATGCAAGAAGAGCTGAATAAATTTGAAAGAAGTCAAGTATGGCACTTGGTGTGCAGACCACTAGACAGGTCAGTGATTGGAACAAAGTGGGTCTTCAGGAACAAGCTCGATGAGGATGGAACTGTTATAAGAAACAAGGCTAGACTGGTTGTCCAAGGATATAGTCAGGAAGAGGGGATTGACTATGATTAGACCTTTGCCAATGTGGAAAGACTGGAGGCAATCAGGCTTCTTATAGCATTTGCTGCACACATGGAATTCACTCTCCATCAGATGGATGTTAAGAGTGCCTTCCTCAATGGCTATCTGAAGGAAGATGTATTTGTCAAACAACCTCCATGTTTTGAAAGCAAGGAGTCACTTGACCATGTATACAAACTTTAAAAGGCTCTCTATGGTCTCAAACAAGCACCTAGAGCATGGTACGAGCGACTATCAAAATTCCTGCTAGAACATGGGTACAAACGAGGCAAAATTGACAGTACCTTGTTCTTAAAGGAAAAAGGTAAGGATCTCCTCATTGTGCAAATATACGTGGATGATATAATATTTGGGGCAACCTCTAAAAAATTGAGTAAGGAATTTGCTATACTTATGGGGAGTGAATTTGAGATGAGTATGATGGGTGAGCTGAACTTCTTATTAGGATTGCAAAGCAAGAAAAAATCAAATGGAACAATGATCCATCAAAAAAAGTATGTAAAAGAATTTCTCAAGAAATTTAAAATGGAAGACTCAAAGGAAATAGACACCCCCATAGCCACAACTACAAAATTAGATGTGGATGAACTTGGTTCATCCGTTGATCAGAAGCTATACAGAGGGATGATTGGGTCTCTATTATATCTCACTGCTAGCAGACCTGATAATGTGTTCAGTGTAGGACTGTGTGCTAGGTTTCAGGCAAATCCAAAGGAATCCCACCTAACTGCAGTGAAGAGAATTTTGAGATATCTGAAGGGCACTACTGATTTATGTCTTTGGTATCCTAAAGGTAGTAATTTTGACCTTATAGGATATGCTGATGCTGATTATGCAGGTTTCCTGGTTGACAGGAAAAGTACTTCAAGCATGGCTCACTTCTTGGGCTCTTGCCTTGTGTCTTGGGCCACCAAGAAACAAAATTCAGTAGCCTTGTCTACTGCTGAGGCTGAATATGTGGCTGCAGCCTCATGTTGTGCTCAGTTGTTGTGGATCAAGAAACAACTCATGGATTTTGGTATAGATGTTGGATGTATTCCTATTTTCTGTGACAACACTAGTGCAATTAGTATGACAAAGAACCCGATTCATCATAAAAGAACCAAGCACATAGATGTTAGACACCACTTCTTTAGGGATAACTATGAAAAGGGAACGATCTCAATTGAATTTTGTGCTACTGACAAGCAAATTGCAGATATCTTTACTAAAGCACTGAGTAGGGAGCATTTTGAGAGAAACCGGCTTGAATTAGGGATGATTAAGATCACCTAACTGAAAAAACAAAATTGAAAAAAATAAAAAATGATTTTTTTTTATTTTTGGCTAGAAACACTAACATAGATAATCAACCAGACTAATCATTGCTCAGTATCATGACTTTAATGCCATACTCTCTTGCCATGTATTAATATGATTCCCTGGTTGCTAATGATGTTTTTCTATCTTTGTAAATTGAGGCATATCTAAAGACTCTAACACGATGAACCTGGTTCATCGCTGCTGGTTCATCTGGCTGACAAAGTACGTGCTCATCTCCATACAATTATTGAATTAATTACAGTCACACATGAGCAGGACTCTATCTATATTTGGTTCATTTCAAACTCTTCGTACTTATCCCAAAATGAACCTGTTCCAAGAAGTCCCATCGCTACTTAATTAGCCTAGATTTAGGGGATCCCTAATCGTCTAATCAATGACAGTCCTACATCGTTTAGACTTCTACTTGATTACTAATTCTGACCGTTGTATAATTCATAGCCACATCTTATAAAAGGGCAATCATTACCTCCCCTCTTAATAACATAACAAGTCGAACCAAGTTCATCATTTTTCTCAAACCAAAACTAATCAACTTTCTTCTCTTCCAAAAATTATTCATAACAATGTCTTCACCACCCCCTGCTTCATCTTCCTCCACAAACCTTCATCATGGGGAAGAATCTTCTAGTTCTAATTCTCCATCAGTGTACAGTTCACATTCACTAGCCAGATCTTCAACCCCCTAAAACCCTCCAGTTCTTGAGCCTACACTTGAACCTACACCTAACCCTACTCCAGCCCCTAGGGCACGTAGAGTAAAAATGTTGGCCAGGAAATCAGTGGCTTCTGGATCTCGTGCAAGATTCTTGGAGGAAATTCTTAAAGCTAGCGAGACCCATGATTCTGAATCCTCAAGTGAATCATTCAAATCCGCAAATGAGGATGAAGCACCAGGTTCATTTAGTTCTGAGCAAGGTAACCTTGAAATTGAATCTGAAACTGCTACTACTGAAAACAGGTTTGTTTTGGTTAGGTCAATTGTTGATGTATAAGTGCCTGATAGGCAGAGAAAACTGGAAAAAAATAAAATTCTTGAGAGAGAGGGAGAAGGAGGCTCTGTAAGGGGATCTGGGGAGGACGGTTCCACGTTGTCTATTTGTGGCCCCCCTCCTGTGATTGATGAAGAAGGAGTCACATATTTAGGGGGAAGTGTTGCTGGGGAAGCAGCAACAGGTCTAGAGAGCCTACATAAATCAGTAGATGAACCTGGTTCATCTATCGAGGAGACACTGGCTGAAATGCTGAGAAAGCTGGGGGAGTCCTACAATCCCAAAAGGAAAAGAAATTCAAAATCAAAGAAGGTTGCTACCCCAGTCCCACCAAAGAAAAGAAAAGTTTCTATATCTTCTGATGCTTCTGCCCCAAAGGTTCGTGCTACAAGAAGTGTTGTTCGACAAGGAGAAGAAGAGTTGGAAAGGGCTCTGAGAGAGAGAAAGAAAAAGAAGGGTGGCAAGGGAAAGGCAAAGGTAGGAGAGCCTATTGAGGCTGTTATTGTTGATGATGATACGATGGATCTGGTCCATCCTGAGGAGCAGCCTGCTCCAATTGTGGTAGAGACACCTAAACCCAAGAAGGCTAAGGCTTCTTCCAAGAAGTCAGTTGATGTGTCTGCCACACCCTCAACCACAACAAAAAGAACCAGGTCTAAGGTCAAGAAAGTGAAAGTTGTTGAAGAAGAAGAAGAATGGAGTGAAGGAGATGAGGAGGTGTCTGGTGAGCAATTTGACAAATTCACCATGTTTGGCAAGCGTACAATTCTTAAGGGAAAGCTGATGAGAGATCTTGAGGAATCAAAAATGATCTTCTTGATGAATGCTTTGGAGGTACAAGGGTGGAATAACATGGTTCTTCACCTTGAAGGCAGGTTGGCAAGGAACGAGTTGGTGGAGTTTATGGCCAATGCAATTGTTAAGGATGCAGGGTAACTTCCACAGTTAAAGGGATTCAGATCACATTTGATGCGAAGGAGCTGGGAGAGATTCTGAATATCCCTGCTGAGGGCTATGATGATTACACTAGGCAAAGATGGCCTAGTCTCGATGGGATGGCCTCAGCTCTCAACATCACCAGATTTTTCTGCGAAAATGAAGAGGAATATGAGCCCAGGCCAGTGTTTAAAAGTGAAATGAGGCCCCAACACAAGCTATTCTTCGAATTTGTGATCAAGTTTCTGTTGCCAAGACAAGAGCGTAGGCACATTGCAAACTATATGGACTTAACACTTATGGAATGCTTGTATAGGGGTAAGCAGATAAATTGGCCAGCTTTCATCATTCAGCTCTTGGACAGAGTTGTAAATGGAACCAAGGCACACGCTATTCCTTATGGATTTATTCTGACGGCTGTGCTTGCCCATTTCAAGGTTCTGGTGAAGAAAGCTGAGATGGCTAATGCTAAGGATTATTTTGGGAAGAACACTTTGCTGACATGTGATTATATTGTCAATGTTCTTGAGGATGAACCTGGTTCATCTAGGAAGCAGCCAGTCAATAGCAAAGTCAGCTCGTTGTGCAGGAAGGTGAGTTTAAGGATGCGAAGATCCTTAGATTGAAATCTCGCCTTAATGAGGTTGAAGCTTAGCGGGATGCTCTAAGATCTGAACTAGCTAAAGTGAAGGAGAAGAATGAAGGTGTTCTTCAACAAATGCTTTCTCTCCTTCAAGACAAAACCCCAACCTCATCTGCCCCTTCCCAACCTTAGGGTATCCAGTGCCACCAAAACCCCTCTTAATGCCCAGTTCGGGATTTGTTCTGTTTCTTTTTTCCTTGTTGTTTTTGCTCATGGTAGTGACTATTTTAGTTTTTTTGTATGGTGCTTGAATTGCGTTCTAATCAATGAATTCTGCTGTTTTAGTTAATTGACTTCGTCTTAGTTTCTTATATAGCTTACATTTTATTGGTTTCTTTTGATGATTAATCATGTTTTGCACCTGCAGTTGCCTCAATGGCCATGAGTAATTGTTAACAACTCTGGTAAGTTTATCATTTTGCAACTTTTCCATGATGCCAAAAGGGGGAAGATAGTGCTTTTCAAAATTTCAAAGAATTGTGATGTTTATAACCTAATGAACCTGGTTTCTATATGATAAATGCTTAAAAATATACAAAGTGTTTGAAGATTGTACAGGGTTGAGCACAGAGTTTGTCATCATAAAAAAGGGGGAATTTGTTGAACCAAGTCACGACATTGTTTTGAAGATTGACAACCAGGAACCTGAGCTGGCCCAACCGGGACTGTCTGGGCAGGAACCTCATCAGCAAACCTTACCTGAGGCTCCTCCACTGGGGCTGCTGCTCTGGGCTGAGCTCTGCCCCTGCCTCGACCTCGTCCTCGGCCCCTCGTAGGAGCTGCAACTGGTGTTGAACCAAGTCACTGCATGGTTTTGAAGATTGACAAATGTCTACCCAGTTGAACCAGGTCCATCAGAGCAAACATACTCGAACAGACCCATTGGCACAAGAAACGACACATGCACAGGAGATGAACATAATCTGTGAATTATCAATAAACTAAGAGGTTGTCTCCTAATGCGAAAAGGTTGCAAATTGATAAGAGGTTAGAGTTCTAGTTCAGCAAAGACAGAAATAATCGAGGAAGTTGAGATAAACACAAACTCTTCTACCAAGGAAGAGTTGCATTAGAACTAAACAAGAACATCTCAACTACTGGCGCTATATAATATTGAAGCATTCTTACTGAATAATTGATCGCACAAAGCCAGAAGTGAAACATGAATTGAAAGCAAAATTTCCCAGAGCTATTTTGCAAGCTGAATCCTTGTGCGACACAAAGGCTACTGACCAGCTAGAAGAACCAGTTCCATCTGTTTGTCTTTTGAGTCTAGTTGGTTGTAGTAGGTGGTTTAATATTGTATCTTTCAGCTTTATTAGAAGCAATTGTAATAGGTACACGCTGTTCAGGTTAGAGTTAACTTGAAGCTTGTCGCAATTAGCTAGAGGCTAGTTTGCCACAAAGGGATTAGAGTTAGTCCTAGGTTTACAAAAGAGTTTATTTTGTAAATGTTGTTTGGCTCAGAATTGTAGTGAACAATTTGGGAAAATCCTACTGAGTAGTAGGTCGTGGTTTTTTCACCTTTTGAGCTGGGTGTTTTCCACGTAAAAATCTATGTGTTTTTACTTTACTGCATTTATTATTCCGCACCAGTAGAAGTTGGAACACCAAGAAGAACCAGGTTCTTCTATTGAGACAACACTCGAAAAATTGGACACCACACAAATCACCCCTCCTCTTGTGTGGTATTGAAGTATAAAACATCAACTGGGGACTCGGATTGCTGATAAGTGGATGGAGAAGCACGTGTTTTTGCCATCTGCGAGAGAATAGAGTAGAAATTCAGTTACTATTGAGAATTCAAATCGCACGACAGAGAAGAATAGATATAAAGTCATTCCTAAACTCTATAGCCTCTGGGGGATAAGCACAGACGTCTCCGTACCGATCCCTCAGACTCTACTAAGCTTGTCCGTGAATTGTGAAACCTAAGCAACCTAGTGCTCTGATACCAACTTGTCATGACCCTAATTTCCCACCGTCGGGACCATGATGGCGCCTAACATTGAACCCTCTAGGCAAGCCAACATTACCGGTTATTTCATCTTCTTTCTTTATTATTAATACTTAACAAGTGATATACAAAATCAACGGAAATAAAAGTGCGGAAGAAAAAGAATCTAACAACTTATTTAATTACTAATACGAACTTCATAATAACAACTCTCAGAATTGGTGTCACAGTTTCACGGACTGTCTACGAATACTACATATAAGGGTATGAACAAAAGTAAATACATATGTCTCAGAATAAATAAGAACATAATAGAATAAAGTAGGAGGGGACGCTGAGGCCTGCAGACGCTTGAAGGACTACCTCGGAATATCCACTGGACTGAAGGCAACCACCTCACTCTAAGGTACGATCGGGTTGAGATTGGACTCCCTAATGTAGATCTCTGCCAATCTCTCCGAAAAATATGAAACTGCCACAGGAATGAAATGTGCTGACTTGTTCAGCCTATCCACAATAACCCATACCGCATCGAACTTCCTCTGAGTCCGTGGGAGTCCAACAACGAAATCCATGGTGATACTCTCCCACTTCCACTCAAGAATTTCAATCTGCTGCATCAATCCACTAGGTCTCTGATGCTCGTACTTTACCTGCTGACAATTCAAACACTGAGCTACACATGCCACAATATCCTTCTTCATCCTCCTCCACCAATAATGGTGCCACAAATACTGATACATATTTGCGGCTCCCGGATGAATGGAGTATCGGGAACTATGTGCCTGCTCTAATATCAGCTCACGAAGTCCATCCACATTGGGCACACAAATACGGCCCCGCATCCGTAAAACTCCATCATCCCCAACTGTAACCTGCTTGGCACCACCATGATGCACCGTGTCCCTAAGGACAAGTAGATGAGGATCATCATACCGCCAATCTCGAATATGATCAAATAATGAAGAACGAGCAACAGTATAAGCTAGAACACGACCGGGCTCAGAAATATCCAATCTCATGAACCGATTGGCTAAAGCCTGAACATACAAAACAAGCGGTCTCTCCCTGAACGGAATATATGCAAGGCTACCCATACTGGCTGAATTCCTACTCAAAGCATCGCCCACCACATTGGCCTTCCCCGGATGATACAAGATGGTGATGTCATAGTCTTTCAACAGCTCCAACCATCTCCTCTACCTCAAATTCAACTCTTTTTGCTTGAACAAGTATTGAAAACTCTTGTGATCCATGAACACCTCACATGACACGCCATATAAATAATGTGTAAGGCCCCGGAAAATTTTGCTAAGTAGTTTAGGAGTTCGGGGTGCCGGGCAGGCTAATTATAATATTTTATGTGCTATAAATATGATATAAATAAATTGGATATGGTAAATAAGTGTATAAGTCAGATAATAAGTAATTTGGGGTCCAAGGAAAGGCCTAAGTCTAAGTCAAATTGGAAAATTTCATAATAGGCTAAAATTCCAAATGAGTTCGCACAAGTCCACATTTTGAACGATAATATATATATATATATATATATATATATATATATATATATATATATATATATGTGTGTGTGTGTGTGTGTGTGTGTGTGTGTGTGTGTGTGGTTTTATGTGATGAGAAAACTATCAAATGAAAGGTCTTCGAGTCTAGTTTCTAACTCTTTAAACCGTTCATCATTTGGACATTCCTACATAAAGTTGTGATCAAATTACCAAAGGCTGGATTTGCGACCAATTTTGCGATTGCAAAACGCATATGCGGACCGCATATGCGTCGCATAATGAAGCAGAGTCGGGAAATATTTTATGATGTCGCATGTTGATTATGATGTAGCATAATTGATTATGCTATCGCATAATGATTATGCTATCGCATAATGATTATGCTACAAGAATGTTGCCCACATTTCGATTATGCTATAGCATAATCGCACCACATAATTGACTTCAGGGGTCATTTTTGGAAATTTTCATATCCGAATCCACTTTGATAAATAAGATTTGGGACTTCATTTGGGGCTATTTTATGCTAAATCTGGAGAGAGGTGAGAGCATTTTAGAGAGAGAAAGAGGGAACCTAGCCTACTAATCATTAATCTTGCACAAATCCTCAAGAATCAAGCATGCTAATCTCTAGCTCACTATCTTCCGGGTAAGTCCTAATTCTAATATTTTGTAAATTAGATTATGAGATCAAATATATTGTGGGGTTAGAAATAGGCCAGGCATGTGACACTAAGCTATGGTATGTGGGATTAATGAACCATTTTTGGGTAATTCTTGATGAAATTGGTTGAGGGAAGAAGGAATTTCCATTGTAGGACCTTGTAGTCTATTTCACATGATTAGGTGTTTGATGAAATTCCTAAGAGAGTTACACCATGGGAAATATTTCTAAATTATTAATTGATTTTCGCTATCTCCTTATAGATTATTATTGCTAGAGGTGTTGGTGTATCGTAGAAACTTAAGGAAAGCTCAGCCAGGTATGTTGGCTAAACTTTATCTCTCGAAATGGAATTCCATAATGTTTTCCGTAAGTTTAAGTACAATCGACTCAAAATATCTAAATCCTACATTCCGGGTCATCCCGTATGAACTCATAAAGCTTGATTATTTCGAATGAGCCTTATATCGAAATATAGACATTTAATCTATGGGTTGATTATTAAAATTATGTGACTCTGAGTCGTAATTTAAATGAAGACTAGCATACCCATTCGGGTGAGAAAAACTCGATGTACTTATTACTCCTAGGTTCCCATATGTGTGCTAAATGCCTTGATTGAGTGTGTTTAGTCGATGATAGACTATAAAGATACTTGAAAACGAATTAAATTATATATATATATATATATATATATATATATATATATATAT